>KI423613.1:9376-24572 GCA_000473375.1 Anopheles culicifacies | reverse complement strand
GTATTTTTGTGGTTTATTACTATAGTGAACACGACTATGATTTTATGAAAATAAATTATGAACATCATGAACATGACTTCTTTCTGTTTTATTTGGTCGAATTGAGATTTTGTTCATAATATTATTTAATGTGCAGTATAGGAAACTGGAAGCATCCTTCTAACCGGTAGCTAAATTTTGTTACGTTAAAGTATTTGCCCTGGAGCAGACTGGAGGTGTAATTCGGAGTGTAATTTAATAGGGTTACAGTTCCCCTTCCCAAACTGGGTTGTGAAAATCTCATTCACTATCCTTAGTGGTAAAAATCTAAGCGTTCCTGGAATGAATTGTCGTGTCTCGGACTCTGACAACGTATGAATAACGTAACAAAAAACTGCGTTACACGTTCAAAGCATCTCGGTAGCTGTATTCTGAGAAATGGTACGAATGTATCGCAACCTCTGTAAACAAACAAATGTTTCTTGCCATGTGCGCCGATATTTCAAAGTTTCACGAGGTGTATTTGTAAATAAGTGTAAACATGTTTGCGCAAAATTTGCCGGTTGCCTTTTGCGCAAAGCAGAACTGTTGCAAACAAGTGCCATAAAAAAAAAAACATCGAAATGTTGTAAAACGTAACACAATATTTTGTACTTCATGACCAACGATGTTGGTGGGAAAATTGTAAACATTTTGCTTGTTTGATCGTTTTTGTCTTTCTATGTGCTCTTCGACAATTGAAATATTATTAAATACAAAAACTGTTGTAGAAAAGCTATGAAATGTTTGTCTGCACGTAATCCTAATGTTGTCTTCAACTTTTGAGAATGTTTTTCAATTTGCCCCTAGTGTAATATGAAGAAAGTTTTTCTCCATTCGTGGAAGCTATTAAATAACGTACTGTTCAACACAATTTACTGATAAATAATAAATGTAAAAAATGTTCTATATTCTTTTCCTTCCTGTTTTGTTCGAATAAAACTTCCAGATTTCTTAGGTTTATTAGTTTTAGATTTCTTTGTCTTTATTATATGTATATATGTTACCTGTTTTGAGTTTTAGTTGTTAGTTGCATAGCTGGATAATTACGATCGATGATTTTGTGTGCAATTTCATAGTTATGCAATATAGCATTATTGTCTTCGCGTGCATTTTACAAATCATTTATCTCAACCACGTTTTTTTGCTTAGATATAATTTAGATTTTTTTATCAGCACTCCTCATAACTACCAAAAGTCTAATCAATATCATGATAAAATAAAAATAAAAGTTTAAAAAGGGTGCATGTCAGATTATTAAAACGGCTGAAAAAAAAAAATCAAGCCTCATTACATTTTCTATCTCACACTCTCAGTTGCTTAATATAATACAATACCTAACTCTGCAATGATTGAGGGACTTTCCCTTTTCTTCTGTAAAGTTTATTTTGCAACTCCACTGATGCGTATTGAGGATCGTTCCGTCCCGTCTGATGATCACGATTGTGAAAACTATCGCTTACGTGCCTCAGAAACATCCGTCGTAGCTGTCAATGCAGTCACCTTGCCTCCCGCGGAAGAAGAAACATATGAAAGCACACTGGTACGAATTGAAATATCAAATGGCCATCTGTGAACGATGTGGAGACCCAGACTGTAGGCTTAAAGATTGTATATTTATCGTCCCTTCCGTCTAACTGGGGGAGACACGACAATGATTAGATGAGAAAGAAACATTCCACAAAACTATTTATCGTACGGCTGGTAGAAATGTCGAACTTACGGTAAGCATAGGTGCCGATTCGGTACGGTATACTGACTGGCATGAAAGTGCGATGAGTTAGTGGACGGTTTTGCCATTCATCCTGCCTAAGTACAGTATCCCAGCGGACCGTACATAGCACTGTTTTCCCGCCAGATTGGTTCGAATGTGCGTATGCATTCGCCTTGCCGTCGGTGCAATATCCACATTATGTACACATTCACTCGATGTTTTATGAAGCCCCGCCGTAATGCGATGTAGTTTCTCTTTTCCAGTCTCTATCAGTGCTGCGAACTGAAATGTGATACTTTCGGGATCACGTTTTCCTTATTGAATGCCGTCGGTGCTGGTGTAGGTTGTTTGTACACTGGACGGAATACGGTGCCATGTTAGCGTCCGTTACGTTAAGCGTTTGTCAATGAATAACAAGAATTCATTTTGTGACTTTTGCGAAAGATCAGTAATTTGTGTTGTGACTTCATTTATCCAATACAATACCCATTAACGATATCCTACTTGTTGCAAATGACAACATAATGGAACATGGAAGTTGAAACATGTTTTCAAATTGCAATCCTTTACTAAATTGAAAAACATGTAAAGTAAGCAAAAGTTTAAGAACAAAATTGTACTCCTTTTTTCATTGAACTGGATTGTTATTTATGAATGAATTTATGAGTAATACAGTTTTCAGTTGCTTCAATCATCTATAGTGCATTATTAAATTTAAAAAACAAACTTTAGATATACAATTACGGAACTAGTTGCACAAACTATCGAATTGCATCTGCATTGATTGTCATTGTTGCGTAAACGCATCAAAGTACCGTTTATTGTTCCGTGCCTTGGCTTGAGTAAGTACCGGCAACACACATTGCAACAATGCGAAGGTAGTTGAAACCAGCAATAATAAAACAACCATTCCAACTCTTTGCAAACCTTCGCGGCACTGACAATTATTGTTTCAAGCAATCGTCCGAGCGAAAGCATTGGTGTTGCTTTCCTCGTACCTACCCGACATATGTATCCGTTAATCCCTTTCCGTTCCATGAAGGATACAACGATTGCGAAACAATGCACATTTCACGGTGTGAACCCTCTTTCGGTACTACACACTCTACCGGATTGACGTATCGTCGCATTTTGGTCCGCTCGTACGACGCACGTGAGTCAAAACAGGGAAACCGCTTACCGTGGAATGGTCCGGTATGCTGGTGTACTGTCAATATTGATACATTATTCAATAATGAATGGCATATTTATGAAATTGGCAACCGCAGTGAAGTTTCGCCAAAGCGAAACTAAGTGAATGGAAACGACACGAAAGAAGGCACGGACTGTGCGTAAAATTGGTGTGAAACAAATAGGGCTCCACACGGTATGATAACATTTTTTATTGCAATATGTTTTCACATCCGTTTCACTTTGGTCAGCAGCACGAGGGAAATTATAATACGAGGTGGAATGACAAAAAAGCAAACGCATGTTGCATGAGGATAACAGTCACATAAAGAGCCATAAAACTGTAATGCGTGTGTTTGTTGTACAATATCAGCGTACAGCTGCATTTCTGGTAGAATACATTTGTTGATACACAAATAATATTATTGAACAATTTTATATTTTTCTTCTAAAAAATGTAATAAACTTTATAACTGCAATTTTGAATCATCTCAACATTAAGGAAGTAAATCAATTTCAAAAATGATATCTTTTTTTTTATCGCATCATTTCCTTCGTGGGAAAAAGTACTAAACCCGTCCCCTTTGCTGTATGCCTCTTATGTTTATTGCTTACATATGCAACTGACCGTAGACTTAATCATCGTCACTTTTGTGGTCAATCTTTACTCCGAACTATGCTTCGGCTTTTGCTATCCGACCGAACGGAACGTGCGGTTAGTTACCGCCCACAGGACCTACCCACTGTCCACCCATTTGCCATTGATATGCTTCTGTATTCGGGGCCCAGCATTACACTTACACAGAAAAAAAAGATCGCATCTTCCAGCACCGGAATGCCGGCTAACTGAAATTCGTTTTCTCTTTTTCGCAACAGAAACACACACAGACACACACAAAGAAGGGCAAGCAAAAGGTATGGTGCGCGTTGCCCGGGAACGAGGTTTTTGGCATTGGTTTATTTAATGGAGTATAAAATTGCCCGGAATTTCGGGAATAAAAGGCACTCGAGGGCTGCCGCTGCCTGCCCCTTATACGCGTCGGTAGGTTGTGCTGATCCTTTTGGGGTGCGGGCACTAATTGACACATTTGTAATGGGTTGTGCAGTGGCCGGGCTCGGTATTGCGGTGTACCGGTGCTCGTGTTCATAACCCGTTCGTAACCCGGTTGCAATTTTTATTTATTCATTGTACAAACATCATTGAACGATGAAAAGTAATGAACCACAAATGCAATAATTTTTAACAACCATATGTCGGAAATGTGTAGCATCAGAGAGAATTCCCCAGTAAACTGGGGTATGGAGATATAGGCTTTCGTTAATAAAACAAAAAAGGAACCTATGCCACATTTTTAACTTATCTTTAACTGCTTTCTAGTTTCCAATCCATTTCATTTAACACTCCTTCATCCTTTTCCTCGATTACTTCTGATCTGATGTAGTCTTCGATAGGCATTGGATTAGCTTTAAGTAAGGTTTAGTAATCCATTTTCACTCCCACGGGTGGCCAATTTAATAAAAAAATTACTAGGCTGTAAAAAAATTGAGATACATTGAAGATCGTTTGCCACGTTCGAGATATAACTAATTCCAGGATCGTCAGAATAGGCTGAACTGTATAATTGGCTTGCACTGCAACTTATGCTCCGATCGGTGAATCTATTAGAATACTGTCCGTTCTGCAAAATAAGCAAAACATGGGTTTGTAGTGTCCATGGCGGAATAGCTATATCCATTTTGATGTTGGGAGACCACGTTTTTGATTTTCAAAGATGTCTTTCAAGGTCTTCTTGCGGGCACGCCCACGATCCTTCAGAATTCCGATACACTCTTTTCGTTTTAGCATCAGCTTCGATGAAACCAATCGGCATTTTCTTACCGTTGGTGGTCGCCAAGTTAAGCATCATGACACTACATGGATATTTATTTTGAAACTGAAATCATACTTTTTCCGGGACGTTTACTATTTACTTTAGTGTCGCGAAAGGACATCATTGTAGTAATTGGACAACGACTGAGAACAACTTTTCATCGGAGTTTAGGAATGGTTAGGAATTGTTGGCTTTGATCGCATATTCACCGAAAATCAGCCGTTATTGATTCAGGTTGACTTATGAATGAAGTTCCCAAAACAAACATTCGAAAACAAACAAAAAATATGACTAAATCCGTAATCATAATCGACATGATAAAGTGCATTTCATTCTGTTATTTTCGTTGGAATGTTTTGCTGTTGTTTCACTATATATGAAGCATTTTTAAGCAATAATCAAATATTATAGAATTGTGCTCTACTATAAATTAATATAACTTACGAATTCCTTTTTTTCAATTTCAGGTGAGTTACGCTTACTTCTTCTCATGCGCTGAGTGGCTACGTTGTGGTTTGTAACGTTACAATAATTTATTGAAAACCATCAAATTTATATTTATTTTAGCAGATAGATCCTTTATCCCCACTTGTAGTGTTAAATAAGCGGGCTGCTTTTACTGTGGCTGGTAAAAGTGATTGAAAAATTCGTCCCCATTAACTGTGCATCCGACCAATGCGGAGCAGCAAGTACGATGGGAAGATTTAGTTTGGGTATCCCGCAAGGCATTAATCGTACCACTAAATTGACCATGACATTCTACTCATACCCTCCTGCTGCTTAGCCATACGCGCGCGGCGTCTATCGTATATATTTATGTGCGCCCACCCAGTAACCGACGAGGGCAACCTGTATCGCTCGTATTTACCTTATTCCACCTTTCATTCCTTTCTTCTCGTGCCGATCAAATGGGCGGGCCTAGGTACCCCCTGTGCCCCCTGGCCAAAACGCGACGTTGACGGTGATCATGACTATCATACCACAAATGCAACTCATTACGTTGTTTATGCACTGAATTGCGCTTGTATCTTCGCGCCTGCACTGTGCGCGGTCTCCGCTAAAATGTGGTGCAGTAGCAGCAACCGAAGTAGCAGCTTCTTCATTGATTGTGTTTTTCACACCGGCTGCGTATATACCCAGCGTCTGGTTGATATGCCTGTTGGTTGCTGTGTGCGTTTGTATGCTGCGGAATTTAAGCCACATAACTGCGGCCAAACACGCACTCATGTATCGAGGAGTAGGGCGCGAATAAACGCCGAAATGATCGCGTGTGGGGTTTGCCGAGTTTAATTATGCGTGTTATCGGTGTGTTATCTTCAACGAGCACTATCATGAAACCCTCACAACTGACGCGTTCTTGCTGTTACTTCCTCTAGTTGCTTCGTATTTCGCAAAAGAAATCGCTTTAAATGCTTCGTTAATTCTCTACAAACCGAAGCCAAGGAACGACTACTTGTGGCAAGGGCAATGTTGTTGGCGATATAACATAAAATCGTAAATCTTCTGCCAATTAATTTCTGGCTCATTTCCTTCCCTGGGTCGCCGAGCGCTCCATCAAGTGAGGCTTGGAACTTTTCGGAAGCGCGTTCCGCGTCGTGCCAAGCGCGCCAGTACTCCATCAACGTTAATGAGTGCGATGGTTATTTACGTTTCATCATGGTTTGATCATCGAGTTCTCACAGATAATGGAGACATTTACTGCAAGTCTTGTAGCTTGTGTGGCTTGAGACACTAACTGATGATGTGTGTGAGTTTGTAAATAATCCGATTAGTAAATTTAACAACCGCTTTCGATGTTGGTTGGATTTCTGACTATCCATCATTGTTTGAATGAATAAATTTAATTGAATAGCAAATGTTATTTAAAAAATACGTGCAAAACAGACCTTTGCCGTAGAAGACATCTTAAATGGTTAAGGATACCATCTAACTATTGTGATAATATTCTATTCTCTATTGTTACAAATTGGATTATCATTGCATGTTTAACATTGAAAAAGTGTGTAAACCACATTATGATTGCTATAACCGATCAACATTTGCATAATGTCAGATCATAAATTCATAATGCCTCTATTGCCCACTGAAGTGTTTAATAAATTTGAGACCAACGAACGTATCAGTACGAAAAAATGTTAAGAGGGGAAAAATAAATGTTGATAATGGGGGAAAGAAACCGTGTCTCTGCGGGCAAACGAACCGTTCCGAGCTGAAGTGTGTGCATTAAAATGCGTAATTGTAACAGGTTCTTAATTAAAACAAATGCTTGTCACTTTGGCACCTTACACGGAAACTGTTCTGTGCTACAATGGTACAAGAAAGGTGTGTGTTTTGTTCCTCCCAGTTCTTATGTCTGCCAAACCGACCGTGTTTAAAAAATGCACCATCATTTCATGCGCCTTCTTCACGCAGTTGCCGTGTGTGTGTGTGTGTGTGTGTGTGTGTGTGTGTGTGTGTGTGTGTGTGTGTGTGTTTGCGCGAAGAGAGGCCGGAAAACATTCCCGGATGGAGATGATTGAAGGTACGTCGCGGAATGGGAAAGCATGAATACTGGCAGGAACATTATATAAACAAAAACTAAAGCATGCTGCATGTAAACGGCTTCATGCATCTGAAAGCTCTTAGGTGCAGTTAGAACAGTTTTACTGGCAGAACCCCACACCATGCCGGTAGGCATGTGTGACGAACCGTGAAACACCCGGTATTTGACTGTGACTGCCCTCTTGTTGATTTTTTTCTTGTTCTTTGGTTCAGAAAAGCACCAACGTTTCTTAAATGTAGAACCATACGAGTTGAAGTTTTGGGCGGGTCGGAGAGCTTGCTTTCTCAATGCTTTCCCAAACTGTAAATGTACTGATGAGGTGCACAGACACTTACACACGGCGTAGAAGAAGAACAAGATGAGCACTGGCATATGATAAAGCTTCTACTTACTGTCTCATTAATAGCAATTAAACAACGGAGTGCAGTTAAGAAGTACGAAGGTACGTGATGGTACACGAGTGTTCACCATCCGAGATGTGGAACGCGCTGTTGTGAAAATCGGGCCGGAAAGTGCATCATCACCGACCCGCGAAGAAATTTCTGCTCGAAAAGCAGTGCAACCAGAACACAGAATGCGAAGAAATGGCAATCTTCCGCTTGGTGGTAATTATGCAAAGTCGATTTGCAACCCGCTCGGAAAGTCGAGCGCCCGTGACGGAAAATCAAAACCAAACGAAGGGAAAATAGGAGATTGTTGTGTATAAAATGAAGGAAGCAATAATCAGAGAACCATAACGCAATTGGGCGAAGGTCTGTTCTGAAGTTAATGCAAAAAAATTCAAATTGAAACAAAACATTTCATTCCTTTCTTTATTTCCCAAAGGAATGCCTTAAAATGCACTCGATTTGTCCTTTCTTTGCACCAGCAACGAAGATGGAACCATGGAATGGAAAAGGATTGCTTCTTGTTATATATACCACCTAGTGTGACTAGTTCTTTTATGCAGTTACTATAATTGAACATATGTTACAGTAACTTTCCTCTTAATTTGCACCTAGTGATTAAAATAATGAATTTTGAAATTTAATTCTATTCGTAAAACAACGTCTCAAATCAAAACACAAGATAAATGTTATTTTTTTCATTTCGCTGTGAATTAGTCATAAATAAATTTGCAGCGATACGACGTGGGAACTATTTTGGCCTTTAACACAAGCGGATCGGTCCCGCTATCCCACCTGGATTGTTCTCCCGTATTGACGAATATGGAATTACATACGGGGCATTTAAAAAAAAAAACTGTTGGAAAATGGTTATTATTTCGATGAGATAAAATCGATAACAGTGAACAATAAATTTCCTTACATCGATAACTGTTACACTACTTCTTGTTGATTGTTTCACTGCTAAGGACCTCAACAGTACTACTGAGGAATATCCTGTATAAGGGCTAGGTAATTGTATCTATGATAGGCGACTCAATGTAGCGGGTATGAGAGGTTATTACATTTATCTTTATCTATTGTTCTACAAACCGTGAGATCAGCACAGCTCATAAGGTTGACCCAATATTATCTATCTAACCAAACAAACCTTTCCGTATGTTTAGAATAAGTTTATCGTGGGAAAATTTTGCATGTCGTTAGGAGCAGCAGTCTTTTCCAATACAAACTAACATCCCTGTGGAAACAAACAGTAGGTCAAATAATTGAAATACCTTTGTGGAGTGTGCAATCTATGAATCCTGATCCGGCGGCCGTCCAACCGAGATGGCCGGGTTATCCTTCCAATCAAACATAAGCTTTCCCCGACTGGTGATGGAAGTTCTCAAAAGCTACTGGAAAGCAACACCGATGACGATAATAAAAGCGCGTGTATGACTGTACCGTGCAGCAAAGTGCCCTAGCCGTTCACCGCAAAAGCAAACAGTGAACGTAGGCCTCACTTCTCGCCGGTGGCCATGTGGTAGTCGACGGATTCGAAGTCAATTCGTCTGATGGAGAGATCACCAGTACCGTTTGCAGAACGTGGACGGTGGACGAGACCTGCAAGATGATAGGCTTATGGAGTCCGGGAGTTCGCACGTACCAGGAAGAAAGCCGATAGTCAGGTTTCGACCAACATACAGCGTTGGAGCCCGCCGGCCGAGTCAACGATGAGGCGGATTATGATGATTTCTAGGGTGGAACGAAGAAGCACTTGATGCTGCCGTGTGGTGTACGTGCCTGTGTGTACAAAACGTTGAGAGCTTAGAGCTGAACTCTTACCAACACGTTGATAAATGCCAACTACTTGGTATGTGGGCTTTTTATTTTATCCGTTATATGAAGTTGTTGTGAGGAGAGTCGGGATCGTAATGACCCCTCTGTCCAGCTGTGTTGTTGGTGCAGGAGATTTTTAACTGTTTAGTCGTATTTCTTCTGGATGTTCACCTTTCATTCTCACTTGCAGCGAGCTAAAATAAAGCAATACTTTTCGTCTCCTCAAATCGAAATCCGACCTTGCACCTGAAGTGTATATAGTTGTTACAATGGATAGCCATTTCTAGCAAAAGGACCGTTTTTACCCTCACACACACGCATACATACCAAGCAACTTGGAGGAAAATGGCAAAAATATAGCCATGAACAAGCTAGGTGTTCTCGTTGTCCTACGCTTCCTGTCCATGACATCATCTATTTGGTGAAAATATGATAACGAGAAAAGTGTTGACAGGGCAAGCCAAAGTGTACGCATACATATGCACCCTTATGCGCGTAGGTAAGGTACATTTCGGCAGGGGCCAAGCGAAAGTTCGCCTATTCGGGTATTGCGTTCAGAATTTTCTTTTCATCGTTGTTGTTTCTACGGTGGCAACGAGGAAAAGTTTTACGACTTTTAGTGAGCATTGATGTCCCAACCCTTGGCTCTGTTCTGGGCTGTGGACGGAGACCCTCTCAACAGGAGGCACCACAACAGCAGAAGCATGACGAGCCATATAACTGTTGTTCGTCCAAAATTGGTAGAAGTGGCGTGACGAAACGTGGACCGGGGGAATAGGGTTGCAAAAGCGGTCGCATGACAAGTAGGTGGTGAACATACATAAAACTTTGAGAACCGTAAAGCATTCAGCTCCGTGAACGGGTGATATCGAAGGGGTAGAACGCCAAACCGTACGACGACGTCTGGGACGCGTGGCTTAGTTTGACGGTGGTCGTCGCTACTTCTTGAAGCGTAAACGGTACACTCTTGAAATTATATTATTACTGTGTGCTTTATTGGATGAATGGAATAACCGTAATGATAAGTACAGTGAATGGGGTCCGCATGTGGTAGATACACTTGTTTGCGAACGTTGAAGGGAGAGCCTATTACCAGAACAAATGGGGTACTGTCGGTAATGATCAATGAGCTTTAGCTGCAGTTGAACTGTATGTTCTTAGGTTTCCACGTTAGTGGTTGTTTTTGGCCATAAATAAATAATGTTAGCTAAGTAGGATGTCTACCGGAAAAGAGTTACGCATCTAAAACAAAAAACAAAACAAACAGTGTTAATAACGAGTCCTGATTTCCATCAATCGAAAACATGTTTTTGTCGTTTAAAGTTAACAAATACTTGATGGATATATTAGTATTTGTATGGCAGTTAGGACACGAATGATTTGCAAACCCCATTAATTGCAAATCTTCTTTCAAAACTCACCAAGATTAATCCTGCTTTATAGCATTAAAATTAGGATAAGCGTACATTCCGCGAAAACCATTACCATTAACAGTTGTGTTTAATTCGAACGTTTCGGCATTGGTTTCTGCATCTGCCACCTCACGCCTCAAAGCATTGCCGGGGCAGATTGAGAACCTTAAACTGAACGATAATTTCATCGGATCAAATTAATCTCAAGCAGAGACGGGCTAAGCCGGAAAAACATCTCCAACATTTCCACGGCAAAATCGTACACCGAACTCTTCGCTTCGTGCGCCCTCACCTTCCCATTTGCTCTATTTGTCTACCGTCTTGTTGTTTGTCTATGGATCCTAGAAGAAGAAGAGCTCGAAGCGACGTAATCGAGCCAAAAGCAATCAACAGCGAAGAATGAATCTTTTGCGAAGGCATTCTAAGGGAAGGCCGGGCAAGTGGAATGCGCGGTCTGTAGCATTTGAGATTGACTCGATTTCCCACGATGCCGTGATTAGATTGAAGAATAGGTCCGGTTATGGTTTGCTCGACGGCTCATTGTTGTTGGTGGTACGCGTTCGTGTGTTTTGTGGTAATGATTTTCTTATTTCCTTCTCCATAAGACGTTGTAGTTATTTTTTTATTATTTTAAATCATTCCGCAACCAACCTATCCAGACACATGCTCTACCTACTGCCTTCTTTATCTCTCCCTTTCTTTTGCCCTCGGTTCATACGTTCGCTTTCCTTGATCGGTTGTTTGATGCCATCTGGTGCCATCTGCCCCAACGACAACAAAGTCGGTGACCGAACAGGCATTAACCGAATTAAGTTAGCTCCCTTAGCTAGCCTCCAATCCAACGGGTGGGCGATTCCGAGCCCACCCATTCCCGGGGTTTCGGCGTGTTGGAGTAAGCGCTATAGAAACCGTCGGCGGCAGGAAAATAGCAGAAGTTCATCGGACCCACCAGCGTTGGAGGGGAAGTTGGCGTTGCTGTAATGGCGTGAGAATTTAGCACTTCTATGACTGCCGCCAGCCCCGATATTCCGTGACTTTCGAGCGGCGAATGGGAATATGGTGGCGGTTCCGGAATTTGGTTCCAGTCCGTCGGATAACAAAACGCTTCGGCGAGAATGGATTTGTTCCTTTCGTCTCTATTGGGCGGGGTGGCCTAAACGGGTGACCGGTTCGTGCGTATGGTGCACCCTCGTGAAAACGCTTTGATCTTGAGCCGTTCCGGCATTTCGGCCAGATTCGCTTAACCGTGTACCGGAAAAGTGACACCTATATTTCGTCTTTAACGGACTAAGCCGTTAACAAGTTATCAGAGAATGAAGGATACTATTGGATGGCTGTTTAAGGTTCTGTTAGTATTGTTATTGAGAGACGTTCTTTATGAATAATCCCAAAATAAGTGTTGTGTTTTCAAATTAGAGAGACTGAAAAGTATGATGAGTTGTTTGCGACGAATTGTCATAAAATTCGGTTTTAGAGAGACAATTTATTCCTTAATGGTTGTGTTGGATTAAGTTATCTTTAAAAGCAATTTCATTCAGCAATTTCAGTTATCTTTAAAAGCAAAGACTTATTTCATTCTGTCAATTTGCAACTATGAACGATAGTTCAAGCAAATTTGGTACTTCTGCAACAAAATAAGAATGTTTGTATTTGCCCGCAGAATAAAATGTACGGCGAGTTATGACAATAGAAAAAATCTCAACTAATAAATGATTAGGTTCCACTAATACATGCGGATATTGCAGAATTTTTTTGTGTAGATACAGGATCTATATTCTTGCCTATTTGTTATGGCAGGTGTTGATGTTTGGAGCCATTTTTTCATCGTCACAAAATTAACTTTGAGCTTACACTTTTTTCGATATGGTTAACGCACCATCGACCTCATACGTTACGCACCGTTACTCGTGAAGCGTGATAAAGTTCGGGATGGTCAGAGACCGCAGTGATGTTGATTGATTGATGTGAATGTAATTTGAAGGATTGATTCTGTTGTGATGCTGACTTTTTTGTTGTTGCTTTGTTTTTGCTCATTTTAAGTTTGCTCTCGGTAGTTCCGTTTTGCTCTCGATGTTTGACGCCTTCGTGTTTGCAAATGCTGTGGATATTTTTATCGTCTTGCAGGAAATACAGCAGCAAGCGCTAGCGCACGCTTCGGTTTGTGCGTTTCTGTGTTAGTAAGGAGGTTTCTTTATGTTCCCGCATTCTTTTTAGGTGATTTTGTTGTTTTGCTCTTTCTAAGCGCATGTTGACTGGTCATTCTTCCGTACCAGATTTTGCCTTCGGGTATACGTCATACTATTGCTTTCTGAGTTTTTGTTTTCCTGTTTTCTGAATTTGTTATCGATTTTCGGTGTACCGATTGATGGATTTTTATTTGTTCCTTTTGATGTTATAAAGCAAGCTGGTCATGAACAAGGATGCAGTCGATCAAGAGTATTTTTTATATCGTTAAGATGTTACTGAATCTGTAGCTAGAGACAGGTAGAAGTTTGCGTACAACTTGAAGTCAAGGTCAATTATTTGTAGAGATATCAATGCTGTCGAAATTAATTGATCACAACATCAACTTATGTCCAACAAATTGGCTCAATGGCTCGCTCTCTTGTCAATCAAAATGTGTTTACTAATAGTTTTTTTTTGTTGTTATCAGATGGTTGCATGCGTTATCGCATTTAGATTGCATTTGTTCTGTGAATCAATGATGGTTGTTAATTTGGTTTATTTTGAAACCAATTAAAATTGATGATGTGAAATTGATTATAATGCAACGTTCATACCAATTCAACGCTTCAAAATCACTTACGGTAATTGAGAAGCAACGATTGATGAATCGTGTTGAGTGCTTGAATGACTCGTTTTTATGACATGTTTCTAGATGGAGAGGAAAGGATATTCGTATAAGCTTGGCTGTGACCGTTACTGTCTTTTCACACGTCACGCTCTTTATAGATATTTAAATGTTTTCCATACCCAAATGGTCACGTGCGACAAGTTATAGAGCTGATGTTCTCTTTAGAACGACCCTTTTTAGGAATTATTGATAGTTCTTGTGTTTTTGGAACAATATCTTGATAATCATACTCATTGCGTTTATAAAATAATTTGTTGATTGATTCAGAAATAGATTTTAACATCATAGATTATTATCAAAGCAAAACTTAAAATAGAAACGTAATTACATTTTTCGTGGCGGAATTTTATCCAATGCTCACTTCAAGAAATTTTGGCAGCGAAAATTCCTCGATAAGGCTAACCACAATGAGTGACCACAGGATTGTAAAGCCGAACGAGCGTGGCTGGTCTAAAATGCTATTCCATCCCCTTCCCAGTCATCCGAACAATAGAGATGAAGTTTACATTCCGCATCTATTCGGCTTGCCAATGGCACCACACAATATTCACTTCCAGTTCCGTACAGCAACCATATGTCTGGGTTTGCCAGTGTACGAACAGATGGAATAGATGGCACACGGCGGTGTCGCGATGTGCGGTGATGTATGTATTCTGCAGCGATAGCATTGCGTGGTTAACACCGGACCCGTCGCCCCCTAATATGCCACTACGGCACGCAGCTTGTCGACATTCATAGCATCCGTGCGAAACGACAGTCACTTGGGTCTGTGCCTGTGTATGGGTTGCGCTTGTCATCGGTCAATTCCTTGTACACGGATAGTCGGTCGGTTGATGGTGTTAGATAGGATGCCATGCTGTTGTTGGTGCTGCTAAACGGTAGCACAGGGCCGGTAGTTAGAGCATAGGAACGTCGTTGAAATGCGTGTACGTTCTTTTGCGTACGCATTGCGATGCTCACGAACTCCCGCAAACTGGTCAGGGCCATCAACGTGCCGTCGGTCGTCGTTGTCGTCAATTGTCGCTGGCGGTTGTGCCAGTTAATTAAATTATTGGCATTGAAATTAATTCTCGACGATCGCGTTTTGCTTCGAGCAGATGGTAACGGAGTGGGGAAATTTTGAGGAACAGCGTTAATGGTTCAACGAGGCACTATCCGAATAGTTTGCGATTCGATAGTTTTTGTTCACCCAGCGCCATTTTCGGACTAGTGTTGTACGCATGAACGGTACCGATTTACTACCAATTGTGTTGTTGCTGCGTGACAAAACGGAACAATTTTCAGACTGATGGCTTGAAATTGTTGTTTTCAATTAGGTGAACCGTGCTCAAGGACACTATTGATTTAGAGTGCAGATGATATTGATTGTATTTAAATTCAAGAAAATTAAAAAAATATCCCTCGTAAATAT
>AXCM01004050.1:0-22221 GCA_000473375.1 Anopheles culicifacies | reverse complement strand
GAAAAGTGGAACCGGTTAGACGGTAAGGCTCGTCGGAAATCGCAATCTCGATTTGGCCCCGGGTTAAACATGCTTTCTGAATTTTAAAAGATATCCCGCCGTGATTTGAGTGCTCGAGCGTGGCGTGCGTGGCTGTGACTCGTCCCCCCCCGAAACAGACAGCGAGATACAGTGCCTTTGGGGTAGCACGACTTTCAATCGGGAATCACAGCGAACATCGCGCTGGATCATCCTTCTGCTGCTGTTTCTTTTTTTCTTCTTCTCACCGTTGCAGTTACTGGTTCGTTCCAGAGACATTATTCGTCCACAGTACCCCGCTTGGAAGCGCGTTTGCATAGCGCCGTGGTACGGTAATGGGTGACCCAGCGAATTGGTTGATTGGCTCCGAGTGTAGGAGCGTTGTTTCGTCGCAAGAATGCTTATTACACCGTGGTGCATGTGCCGTCCAATGTTTGCCGAAAGGTCACTTGCAGGATGCCTGCAACCTACCTGATGCTGCTTCTAAGTGGGACGTGTCCACGGGCAGGGCGATCGTACAGTATCATCCGGTACGGATCTCTGTACCTCGCTATGACCATACGGCGTCGTTTTGGTGTTTCAAGGGCTAGTAGTAATCCTAGACGTAGCCTACGATAATCGTCGACACCTTAGGCAAGTGTCCACGATAGAGTTCTCCCCCACGCAAGATCTCCTCCGAAATTGTCACGGAAGCGAGAAAAAGGGGAAACGGAACTCTGGTGCTGCAAAATCAATTTCCCAAGAAAGCAGCACCGAAATCATTATCGCCCCGTGGTGCCCAACATTAGCATTCCCCACATCCTGGACGTTGCATTCCAAGGTAGACTGATTGCTGCCGTTAGTGCTGTGAGGTACGAACGAGAGCAAAGAAAATTTGCATCATCATTTTCAATTCACCACGGTCGGTACGCTGCGGTGCCCGGTTGTTGTTTGGTGCAATCCCGCAACGACTGCACACCAACTGCAATGACGCTCGACGGTGCTGCACTCGATGATGCGCTGCTTCACACTCCAAAAGCAATTCTAGTGGAACAGGAACTTGCGCACAAAAAAAAAGCCAAATCGCATGGGAAATGGCGAAAGGAGGAATGGGAACTTGTCATCAACTTTCGAGGCGCTCGTCCACTTTTTCCCATATTTTACACGCCCCTGGTACACACCGCGTCCGCGAGGCAATACCATTATCGATGGCGTAAATTACCGCAGCTAGTTAGTTCTAGTGTCACTTGTAAATCGGATGCCCGATGTCTTGGCGAGCGATGTTTCCAATTTATTGTTCCACGTCCCGGTGCCGGTATTCACGGCCACCACGGTGAGTGATGGGTGCATCATGCGACCATCATGTGCGCTGTGGTCTGTGATTGACAGTGTACAGCCGCGGTACACCACTCGCCACCGTGCGCCGTTGTGGCTTTTATCGAAATTGATCCACTAAAATAAATGCCAAACGGTTGGTTTCGTCGTTCCGATTGGCAAGAGCTGCTCGATAAATCAGCCCATTCCGCCGATTGAACGGCAAGAGTGTCCTCCAGTTCAGCGGCGAGGAGTCCCAGGCGTTGATTTATGCTCTCGAGCGCAATCGAATCAATGAGAGCAAATATTTTCCATGCCAAAGTCGTCTGTCACGGGTGATGATGGCGTTATAATGTATTTGTGGGGTTTTGGTGAAATATTTTCATTCGATCACTAGTGGCTTATTGCAGTTGCAGGTTTGGAGGAGTGGAGTCCCAAATTGGTCCACTTTTCCTTTATGTGTGTGTTTTTTTTGGATTCCTGTGTCCGATCGATGCAATTGAAGTGTCCTCAGTGATGTGTGCGTGTCCCATCTCCTTGGAGCACTATTAATGGAGCACGCTCATAGACATCACTAGAAGATGGTGGTAAGAATAGATTGCAATATTGGTTTATGGGTTTATTGGGATATTCTACACCCGCTGCAAGGATAATGCGACTGTTAACAGGGACGCTTTCGTTGATGGCGTTGAGCCCGGAACGTGCACGCGCCATCCCACCGAGCGTTGCAGGAGGTAGGTTGAGTGGATCGCAAAACTTTTTCTGAACATCGACGGCTGTCGACAGTTCGCTAGAACTCCCACTGAACAATCGCAATAAACTTCCGGCCGATAGTGAACCCCCCCCAGCATGCGGGCCTGCAATTGCAAATGGTAAGCAAGTCCGGTCACGTCGAGTGTGCGCTGGTGTTTTTCGACCATTTGCCTCGGAAAGCCCCCAAAACGCTTTGGTCCTTAGCGGTGGAGGAAGAAAAGAGCAAACGCCAACCGGCGGCACTGTGTTGCAGGAGATGCATTAGAAATGTCTCACTTTGGTGTACGGCCCGGAGGGGTTTGGGTTTAAGTTTTAAAATTCCACCACCGTACCGAGCGGTGGCCGATGTCTGACGCTGAGTGTTTGAGGGCCCCCCGAGGTGTTCCCCCCCCGGGTATTGATTGGTATTCTGGCCGGGATGCAACTCTCCGACACCGACCGATGACCAATCGATCGTGCAGTATGTTCCCGTATTGTCCAGCTATCGTGCAGAACGAAACGATCGGAGTGTCTCAGTTAAAGGTGACGACGGTGTGGAAAAGTTTTCATTTGCCAACTCTGGTTGGTGCGGACGTGTGTTGGCCTCAGAACTTCATTGTGCTTGGTTGGATTTTCGGATGAATACGAATGCCAGAGGACATTCTAGTACCCGGTTGAAGTTAAAGCCTTTTCACCATGCTCGTCCAACTTGAGCAACTCCTCCTCGAGTTGCTGCCCTGAGCACCTTGTGCGGCGAGTGTGTGTAAATATAACATTTTAACGTTAATTAATTCAATTAAAGGCATTGCTATGAATTCTTTGTCAGTTTCGTCTACGGGTACTTGCGACTTTTTTCGTGCCTGCCACTTTTTCCCCATCGTTGGGTCCGAAAGGGAGCAGAAAAACATTGCCCATGATTCGTTATGATGGTTGTTGCAGTAGAACATTTGGTGCTTTCCTATTTGGATCCCTACTTCCTCATCATCCAGCATCCGCTCTGCTCGAGAGCACGGACTTCATGATGCTCTTCTTTAATCCCATTTTATGACCATGTTTGTCTTTGCGTTTCGTCTGTAGTCCGGGTTCTTGAGAATGCTCCCGGTGAGAGTTGGGGACCTTTTGGGGGGATGGAAATGTTTGTTGTCGTGTTGAGCAGTGAATATGTTTTTATTATGAAGCTGATTTGGTACATGCATGCACCCCTGCTGCCCGGTCCCGAATGGTAGGAAAGATGTGTTATCTGGGCTCACCGTTGGGGTTGGGGTTGGGACTCTAGCAATCCCGGCGGGTTGAATCGTTAAGTGAGCTTTTTTATTTGACCATTAGCACCATCGGTCCCGAGCAGTTCTGATGCGAGACGACGAGTTCCAATTTTTTTTTTTCGTTCACGTTGTTGTTTCGTTGTTATTCAGACGGTATTTTCACATTTTATTGTAGTTTGCACAGGGTGTTCTGTTCTCGATGGGTGGGGAATGGGGGGGAACTGAAATGTAGTGTCGGCTGTTGGCAAGTGAGTGAAAACACATCACCAAAGATCATAAAAAGTAAAGTCTAATCATAAAAGTAAACATTCTCTTCGCCTCGGAACCCATGGGACATGTATTCTAATTAGTGGTTTCACGGCCGACCTGTGCAGTGTCCACACGCGTTTTTCGGGGTTTTTTTGTTTTGGTGTGAGCTTGCATTGGAAGAAGATCGCGTGGCATGATTATGCTGCCAAGTGGTATGATTTCTCGGACGTAACAGTTGGCAGATGGTGGAGTGTACGTCTTCGGAGCCGGATGGAGTCTTAAAGATTGGACAGAAAAAAACTGCCAGAGTCTCAGATTTCATGATTGCAGTGCTCGCTTACTCCGATATCACACGTGACGGTTAAATGGTTTAACCTCAAGAAATTCTAACCACGGCAAGCACGGACACCACACTACCCAGACGCGTCCAACTGTCGATGGAGAAACATAGAAGCCCAATTTCATCAAATCGTCCAGAATCGGTCCGTTTCTCATATTCATAAACTCGACACCATGCCTCCGGCGGTATGGTGGACCGATGTCAAGTGCGAGAACCATATGCCATATGGGCATATATAGTGGTGGACCTCGGATAGGGAAGCCACATTAAAAAAATACGTTTCATTTCTTGAAAGGAAATTTGACCAACCCGGCGAAGCAGTTGGAAGACGCGTTTGAATTCTTCAACGGCAGCTCAAACTAACCGGCCGATTGAAGCACACGCAACAAACGATCAGGTTCCATCGGGTCCGAACGGTAAACGGTCGCTTTTCAACCTGTTCAGGATGGGTTTTTTTGTTGTTGTGTTCTTTACTTCACTCATTCCGTGCCTAAACAGCCGTGTAAGGAGATGCAGCTCATACGGTGCGCGTCTCACACATGATGCAGCGAATAAAGGGCAGCTTTAGGGTAGGCCAGCCTGCACCATCGCTCCAGGGTCTCTGCGTGATGAAATTCCCAAGCAACAGAACAACGAATAGGGCACAAAAGGAAGCAAAAATCTCATATTACCAACTCTAGGAAGCGGAGGACTTTTAATGAATTATCGTTTTTAATAAAACAAAACCCCAGGAAGAAGACGAAAGAGGAATAAACACAGCTCCCGACGGTGAGAATCCCAGGCGCATCGTGGATGAGCAGGAAACCGATGCCGGCTAATAAGATCCTGTGAATTATGCCCCGTAACGGAAGCTAGCTTTTCTGGCCGGCTGTCGGATTGGGGGGAGAGTGATGCCGTGAGAAGAAAGAAAAACCCCATCCATTCTGGAGCTGGTACAATGGACAGCAAGCAAGGGCACGTTCGTTTGTAGGAGTTTGTTCTTGAACGGCTCCTAGAAGAAAAAAGACAGTGGGCAAATTGATGCAAGCATGAAGATTACACCAGCTCAACAAAACTGCTCAATTTCTAACGCCATTTATAGCAAACAATTTAGAAAGAACCTCGCGAATTTGAACCCGCTCTGACGAAGGAATGTTGGTGTAACCCTTCGTGTTATGACAAATTGGTCTTCAAAACCCTCTTCTCGTTGATTTATACCAACACACACACATACACTTTGCACAAGATGGGTCAGTTTTGTGCCCGGTCAAAAATGGTCACGTAATTAAAATGTTACACCATCGTCAATTGCTGCGACTGAGACTGTTAGCAACGGAAGCCCCTTTTCTGGCAGCCGCTTGGAACTCCGCGCTTGGAAAAAGGTTAATGGGTCTGGGTGTTATATTTTTCTTTCTTTCTGCGCTGTTGCCCACTCGCAGGTGGGCCTCGCTTTTGCAAAAGGCAGCAGTTTGCTGTCCGCTGCAAGGCTTCACCGTAACGGAGTGTCCGTCTTTTGAAAACTCAGCGTTGGCTAAGCCACGCTATTTGCCTAGTACACCCGAACGGCTAATCTTGTGCTCGGGCTCCTGCTAGAGCTGTTCGTAGGAGAAAAGCCCCACCCATCTACCTACACCGACCTACAACGACACCTTTCAAAGCCGTGTGCATGATTGCAGGGTCAGCCACCTTCCCACCTAAGGGAGGTAAGGTAGGGTTTGTATTTTTGGGGGAGCAGAGTGAAATGCGGTTCGCCTTCGTTTCGAGGAGTTCGCTTCACACAGGAAGTTCAATTTAATTTCTCATATTTACACGCGGCTAATCTAATATTTATGTTTTTCGGTGAGCAGCAACAAGGCCTGTATCCTGTAGTGCAGTGTCCCGGTGCTCGGGTTCCAGGGTTAAATTAAAGGTACAGCCCACAGAGTCGTAAAGAACTTCCTTCCGTGTGTGTGTCGGTTTTTTTTGGGAGGATTTTTCTTTCTTCTCCTGTCTGTTTGGAGTAGAGCGGCGTATTACTTTTCGGTCGGCTTTTCTTTCGTGTTTGTGTTGTGTAGGTGTGTGTAATGTGTGTTGCCCTGCGATAAGCATTCCATATCCATCTATCCATCCATCAGGCACCGGCACCGTCAATGGAACGGCCAAGTCGTAAATATGGCACGGGTTTCCCAAGACCCTACCGTGGAAGTTGTCGAACGTGAAACCGTTCAAGCTTTTACGAAAAAAGACCCGGTACCACCGTTCACCTTTCGGGCAAGATTATCACGAGGCGCACAAGATAGTGTAGTTCGTTGTGCGGGCCTTCCTTTAAATGGGCGCCGGGGATAAGAAAGGATTTTCTGTTGATGTTGCATCAACGGGTGGAAGATTCTCGGCGAACTGATACCCCCGCCATTCCCTTACTAAGTCGCCCGTTACGGACCAAGAGGATGGGATTTTAGTTTTCCGTTCGCTTTTCTTCTCCTTTCTTGATCCGATTTAAATCGACCAAAACAGGAAAAAAAAGGGAGATAGTGTCCTCACGGCAGTATGATTGATGGCTTAAGGTGCATCCAGTTTGAAACGCTTGTCATGTCATGCGATGGCACAAACACAGGTAGAGCACCCTTCGGATTAGCTCATTTTGCCGTAACAACGTATTGAATTGGTGGGATGCTTTGGGCATTGCAAAAAGATAGACACAGCCTCAAATCTATGCATTTCTATGATACCTTTCTTTTTTGGTCGTTGTTGTTGAGGATTAGGAGCTGAAAATACTTGCACAATGGTTTCGATGTTTCGCAAAGCTGTTTTGCAACGATGGAAGCTTATATTTGGAAGGCCGAAAGTGAACATTCCAGTCATTAGTTTGGGATTTGTATGCTTGGATTGTCCCTTTTTTGGAAAAAAAAAACTCGTGGGAATGATGCTCGAATTAATAAGAATCATTATTACTCCCCCGGACTCGTTAAGGCTTGTCCATGTTGTCCGCTTCCTAATTATTTCTTACCCTCAAGCTTATCAGACGGACGTGGGTAATGTTATTTTCATCGCTTTTCACGCGAAAGGCTTCCACCCACCCAAAAAAAAAAAAAACGCATCAACGCGCGCTCATCACGGGAGCTCGACAAACGGGGAAAGAAAAACACGCACACACCGAACCCTTCATTTATATTTCCCTCAGAAGATACGCTTGCACGCCGATGCTGTGTTTGACTTTGAAGCAGCATTCCCGGGCTAGCAGGTTGTTTGAGATATGGTGCCTTTTTTTTATTTCGCTATTTCGAAGGAAACCGGATGCGAACAATTCCTGGCGAGCGAAAGTTTGGCACGAAGAATTTCCCAAGCGAGTGAATCCAATCTCGGCGGTACCAGGTTTGGCAAATTTATGAGGTACCAAGAAGGAGGAGGAAGTGGTGGAGGGGTTCGGAACATGAGTGGGTGACGTTGGGGGGGGAGGAAAAATTGACACCCTGCTCGTCACGTGCCCGTGTGTTGTATCAAAGGCCTTCTTTTTGGAGAAGGCGGCTGCGAGTCTTTAAAAAAGCTTGAAGAAGAGCATAAAACTCCCACTATAGCAACGAAAGGACGAGTTACAAATTTTCGATGAAAAAGTGCTTCCTTGCGTAGGTGTGTGGAGGGGTTTTTCTTTTTTTCTTTGGGAGAAAAGAGGTTATGTGTGCTTACACACACGTAAGCGTAATTTATTACACCTGCGCCAGCCGTCGTCTACTGGAGACGTCTTTTATGAACGTTCGCATTGTTTATTGGTTTCCTTCCTGGTTGCGTCGTCTGTTGGTGGCTTTTTTTTCTTGCTTTCATTCCCAGCGAGCACGTCCATTCTTAAGGTTCCGTGACGTGGAAGAAGCCCAAGAAAAAACAAAATCAATATGAATGTTTCGATTACAGCACCAAATCGAACCGGGCGAAGAAGCCTGCCTGCCTGCGAAGAATCAGTGAAAGAGTTTCGAGTGGGTTCATTCTCGGCAAAGACTTGCGGCATTGTGTTGCTGGCTTAAAAGTTCCAACTCTCGCTGGTTGGAATAAAAACCTACACGTATCCAGGACGAGAACGCCCCGGCACGATAGTGTTTCCGCAAGGAAACTGCCTTCGCTCTACTAAGGTTTCCCCCCAATTGGAGGAGCAGTGTCTTGCCGGCAAGAAACGAGGATGTTGTTTTTTTTTGGTTTGAGGGGTGCTCCGTGTACGCCATTTTACTGGTGGGCTGAAGGCACTGCACGTACACACAGGCAAATGTGTATTTGGCTCTCCAGCGGCATAAATATTCATATACAACCGTTTTCCATTTCTTCGACGAGAAACCATGGTCTATGATGAACCTGCCTGAACCTCCCCACACAGACACAGGCACCGGGCCGGGTATTGGTCCCATTAATGGTATAACTCTTTCCCTTGTCGAAAACAGGAGCTCTTACAGGCCAGTGGGCTTCCCACCCCGACAAAAACAACCTTACCACCACTGAGAAGGAGACCCATGGTAGTATCTGTAACTTTCGCCTGTCAGTAGCAAAGATTTTAGTGTACAATCATTTTTTTTTTATTAGTACATCTTCTACTGCTGCCAGTCGATTATTTACTTTTGTATTCCGAGCTAGAATTGTGTCCTGAAGATCTCCAGAGAGGAGCTCCAGAAAGGAAGGGGAGAGAAGAGCAGTTTTTTTGCTTTCGTTCGCCTGCGTGCCTTGATGAAATCGTCCAACTTCACACAGCCATTTATCGATGGGCAAGAATGGCAACAGCAAACCGGCTGTGCGTTTCGGTTCGTTGCCAACAACTCGCCAGAAGTCAGTGAAGGAGAAATACTGTGGATGATACTATTTCATGCATGCCGGTTGCTAGGGCCAGCGAGAGCGGGAACCCATACCGTCCGTCCGCAATTGCTCTGGGTTATAGGAGCTGAGCGCTGAGGGATTTATGATTCTAGATTTGGTCCGCATCTAGCAGGTTCTTTGATTTGTGTGTCTGACCGTAACAGTGAGACGAAAGCGCAAAACGTGAACTTAGAAAAAAAGGAAGCACAGCACACAAAAAAAAATTGCTGTAAAGCTTCGCAAGCTCGTTTTTGTTTAGGTGTTGTTTTGGTACCATTGGTTTGGATGGCTGTTTGGCAATTATCGGCAACATATGTTCTATGACGGTTGGTTGAGCCAAAGCGCGTGTTAAATTATCGCCATTACGTGAGCGTCTACACGCTGGATCACCTAGTGACGTAGAGGTCATCCTAGCGGCAGGAATGAAATCTACGATCTCTCCACACCCATTATTCACGGGGTTAGTGCGGCGCATTGGTAGGGTATGCTGGTATGGCTCTAGAAAACCTCTACCGGGAGAATGATCCGATGTGGATGCGGTGCGGCATGGTGCAAGTGCCCAATTTCGTGCGGACGTTAAACTAAATCGAAAATATAAATTAGTTTCTACGCTTCTTATGAGCCAACCAGGCCAGGCCGCTTCTTCCCAGCTGCGGAGACGTACATTCTTTTGGATGGGCTTTTCGTATACTCGTTTTTTTTTGGGGGAATGGGAAAAGGTAACGCTCAATCCTGCCGTCAATTCCGACCAGAGGGGGGGTTTAGTTCGCGTGCTGGCGATGATGTATGTGTTTCGAATGAAAGTGATGTAATCGTGGGCGCTTTCTCGCCTCATAAGGTACTGGTCTGAAGATGTGTTCGACTTTGTTGAATGGTTTTGCGGATGCTTAAATTGGAGCAATTTTGCTGCCCAACTATACCAGCCGGAGGATTGAGTTCGTGTAGCTCATTACGCGAGATCACCATCGGTGCAGAAGAAGAAGGAGTGAACGATCGAGATATCTTCGATCATCTTTTTGGGCAGGAAGCAATTTGAATGATGCTCCCTACATTAGTGGGGTGGATTATGGAATATGAATTATGTAGCAGTTATTTTTTCGTTTTCGTACCAAACGATATCCAAGTTGAGCGTCTGTTCAGGGTCGACGACTTAGAATTCTTCCAACCAAGAATGATATACTGAAAGCATTGTTCAAATATGCGCTCCAATACTGCAGCGTCACGCAAACGAGTTCACTAGAAGCTTGCTTTAATGCTGTTGATCTGCTATCTTGAGTTCCTCCATTTGTGGAGGCCGGCAGAACTCGCTCGCATCGTTGCTGGAGTCATCATTGGAAGCACCGACGGGTAGGAATAATGCAACCACACAGTGAGTGAGCTACCTTGAAGCGACAATTGCACATCGTTTGATGCTTCGCGTGTATCGCGTATCTGTGCAGTTGCATCGGACAACCGCTCACACTCAATCTCACCACCGCGGCCGTAAGTGCATCATCATCATCATTATCATCGTCCGTTTGCCTACCTGGCGTGGTTGGATTTGCATTGGAATTATTGGGTGAGTCTGTCCGTGGCCCCATCCCTCGTTAAATGGGTCACCCGTGATGCACTGATTGATTGGCTAATTGTTGAACCGAGTTTAGAAGATTAGCTGGCAATGCAAGCAATGGTGGTGTGCGGTTAGTTGGTCGTTCGGATGGGTTTGCGCAAAATGGTCTATTGCTATGCAAATCCCAAACATCCGTACCAGCCATCCGTGGTCAATGTCGTTCGGTGTGTTGGGCTCACCGGCATTGTGACGAGAGCCGTTTCGGTAGAGCTAGCACACAAACTTTAAATTGTAGTAAAAAGCAAAAACAACCAATCACAAACACACGTGCAATATTGGTTTGATGATACATAAATTATCGCCGTGGAAATTCACACAAACCACCAAACGGGGTATGAGGGGATGGCTTTTACACCGTTGATAACGAGCCACCGTAACGGTTGTAAAAGCAGCAAAATTGGCTGTAAATGGGGTATCGAGCTTTTGTAACCGTCGACTGTAAGGGAAGCACACATTTTATTTTTTCTTTTGCATTGGACATTCCCGATTCTGATGCTGGTTGGTGGGTTGTTTGCTAAAAGCCGTTTGACAAATAGTGAGATGGTTTACTACGCGCTTTGCTATTTAGGTTGACAGGTCGGGGTGCTCCAGTTCCGTTCGAACGACGGCTGGCAGTAATTTTTATGATGATTGCGTCGTTTTACAGTAAAAACAAATGTCATTCAATTGTTTCGCGAACGCGGGCAAGGTCTCGGTTGTCTGTACCGGTGAGAACCGGCTGATGGGTTGAATGAAATGTTCTGGAGGGGTTTTAATTTTGTTGTTGTTGAAAATATTCACATTTATATTTCAATAAGCGAAAGCCCTCTTCTTAGCTCAATAATAACAGCTTACTTGTTACATTGAAAAGCACCATTTAGCACTTGGCAACATGGTTTTGTAGTCTGATCACCCGGCCCAGGTAACAATTGCCCGGTGCGGCATTAATATTCCGTACACGCTTTTGGTTTCACCTCATAGAACCAACCAGCACCGCTACTGGAAGGTTTTACGCTCTCGAATTCCCACTCGCGTCGGCAATGCTGCGTAGCTGCGTGGCAACGGCGAATGATGACGAGTGAGCGTTTGTGTTTATTGTGATGCTAATAAAACGACAAACTACAGCCATTCGATTCACCCCCATGTCTATCCACCGCATTGCTACCAAATGGCACGTAAATGGACGCCCGAGTCACGGTGGTGTGGACGAGAAGCACGCGAAGATATGCAGGCAAAACTAGTGTGTGTCTGTTTGAAAATCGTGGAAAAGCCCGGTGAGGGTGCCACACACGGCCACACGGCGCGAGTTTACAGAGCAGAGTGACAAAAGAGCAAAAACGTAGCGTACAACAACACAATCCAATGGAATAATATGAAACGCACCAAACCGGAAACGATATCGACGAATTGGAAGTGGGGTGAGCCAGAACCCCCGCGTGCGAGGGGAGTTGTTTGTCATCCTTCATTCCCTTCGACCGGGTTCGACCACTCCTCGCATCGAAGTCAATCGATTACATTCAGCCAGAAAAAAAGACCCAGGGAGCTCTTAAATCATACATTTGCTCCCCATTTAAACGCAAGTCCGCAGTCCACCGAGATATCCGAGGTGGCGGACAAGGGGACAAGGTAACCGTTTTGGGACCCATTACTTGTGGCACCCACGGCTTTTTGATTGGTTTACTTAACCGAGCAGAGCGAAGCTGATAAAGTTGGTACCCGAGTTATGACCCGACTCCTCCCGTGGGCATAGTTTGGGAGCAGATGTACCGACACGGTGGACAAAAGGAAGCAAAAAGAAGAATAACCAGCACAAAAACGGTTCCGTCGTTATGAGGCAAGTGGGCTCGACATATCGATTATCGTTGGGGTGCTTTGCTTGCAGATTTTGGTCCTGCACATGGTACGCACCGGAACGCACTGGTGTACATCACGATCAGCAACAGATGCGGTACCGTAAATGGGATTGAGTGACTGCACGTCTGCGGACCGGTATGTGTGCTTGTGCGCGAATGATAAATACCCCACAGGAAGCCATCCGGAATGATTCGATACGCCAGCATTCATCCAGCGCCGAAACAAGCGAGAGTTAAAATGATCGAATTAAAAAGCGATTGATCATAATTTGATCCATTTGTCGAGCAGTACCAGAAAGCGCGTCAGTTTTTCCCTTCAAAACACAACCACAACTCAAGCTTGGGGGAAGGGGAAAACGGATCGATCGACCAGAAGCAATTAAAATTATCAATTTCCAACACCGATCCCAGACAACGGAACCGGCGTGTGGCGTGAGAGAAGCGAATGGGATAATTTTATGCACCCCGATGTTAAAGCTGACCATTTCTTCATGGTTAAGTGCGTGGGAAATTGGAATTCACACAAAAAAAGGGACGATGTCTGCGGCAAGGACACAGGATGCACTCAGAAACTTTTCCCTAAATACCCGGAAGATTCGTTTTAGGGTGCAGTGGTAGGCAAACTTCTTGAAGCTAGGATGTTTTGAAGATCTAGATTATAATGGATTTAGTCTCCCGTACACAGGAGTGACTATCCTGTTGCAGATACATTAAAGTCACGGAAGCCAGAAATGGCAAGCGTAGACCTCTCGAGGTTGTAAAGCCATAGAAGAAGAAGGATTTAATTGCACTTTACTGAACTTCACGTCTCGGTGGACAGAGCGGCTCGGTGGTCGAGGAGATAGCGGCGTCGGTCTCTGAACAGGCAGGACCGAAGTTCGAATCCCATTCGTCGTATCGGTTCCCCTTACGTTGGTCTGAATATCTTATTACGGGTCTCGAGGTTGTAGATCCATCGAAGAAGAAGGAAGTCAACAAAGAACTCAGTAATCTTTGGGCAACATCTGATAATTGATATCTCACGGATCTCTTCTGAAGATAATTTTCAAAATCGTTAGAATTATTTGAACTCTTCCCATAACGAACCAAAAATTAGTTACAAAAGTTGCTGACCACTGCTTTACGGGTGTTTACGCCATAGTGCACCAAATGGGATAAACTGCAGCGTGTCCTGCTGCATGTGAATGGAAAACTAAGCAACAATGTGGTGTGGCCATGCTGGGGCGGGAAAAAAACTTTAATCCAGTATCGCTCCCCCGTTTACCGTGTTTTCTGCTGCGCCATACAAGCAACAGCAGCATATTTAGAGAAATCACGGTCCTCCACCCTTAACAAGCCATCCCGAGGCAATTGGGCACTCTCCACCAGTGTGACCCCTTTCCCGAGGGTAACGTCGAGTTTTGTACGGTACCAAGTGTGCCAGGGTGACAGAAAAATATGTAAATGAACAAACACTTGCGACCTCGGTCGTCCTTTTTCTGCCCCTTTGCCAGTGGTGATGATGGGTCCCTGTGAGTGTTGGATGAACGGAGCAATCGAGTCAGGGCAACTTTTGAGTTCCCGGGTAGCCAGAGCACACAAAAACAAAGCACAAACATGGTAGAATAAAATGCTAAAAAAACACGGTTTGATAAAAAAAGCGGAGATGGTTGTTCCTTTTCTTGATCATCATGTTGCCGGAGGGGGCCCCATTCTCGTCATGGTAGATTTATTTTACTCGCTTGTAGGTGCAGAAGAGCGAGTTTACTGTCGTGTGTGCTGTTCAAATAGTGAACATAAGATGATGTTTTGTTGTTGTTTTTTTTTCTAGATTGCTGGTTCCACTTGAGCGAAAGGCAGGCCGAGTCGAGTGGGCTAATGGCAAGCTTTTGGGCTGTGGTACCGAGGAGCCGAGAAGGAGAGAAAAGGGAAAAAAACGATCCGACACCGCTGGTTCTCCTGCTGTTCCGGTACGCTATGGTTTCGGCGTCGCACAACAGACGGGAACACTGTTTGTCTCAAGAATCGCCCGAGCCCGAGGTTTGGAACGAGCAGCAGCATCAGTACAGCCCCGGTGCCGTGGAAGTACAAAGAATGGTTGTTTTAGAAGTTGGCCCCTTTGCGGTGTTGCGTATGGCTTTTTAAGTGTCCATAAACAGTGTGGGCCCACGGAAGAGTGCACCACGGGTACATTGCGACGGCAAACGAATCTGGCCAAAAAAAAAACCCCGGAACAAGCAAGAAAAGGCAAGAAGCAAGAGTATTACGAAACTAA
The DNA here is from genome assembly GCA_000473375.1 of Anopheles culicifacies. Lineage (NCBI taxonomy): Eukaryota > Metazoa > Arthropoda > Insecta > Diptera > Culicidae > Anopheles > Anopheles culicifacies. Next base: position 7,844 of record AXCM01004050.1, on the reverse strand, counting down.
GTGAACGAAATGCGAGAACATGAGCAACATCTAACAGAAAAACAAAGAGAACAGGGCACAAGATTTGTAGGTGCATCTCTGACCATATGCCTGCATTGCGACGATGGCCAGAGGAAGCCTGATGGATGTCATGAGCAATCTTCCGGTGCAATCGAGGTGCCTCCGTACGAACGCAAGTGCTAAAACCCTCGTCTCGGATCGCTCGGTACGCTTGGGTGTGTGAGTGTGTGGAAGGACCAAGAAGTATTAGATTACCATCATCCTGTCCTGGTCGGAAGTGAGGGCTTTGGGCACTTGTGCCTCACTGGTTGGACATCGTCAGCTGGCACTGGATTTGTGCGAACTACTGCAGTGAATTTGGTAGGAAATAAGATTTGGTGAAGACTTTTTTGTCCTCAAAATCCATGCTTGTTAGAGCGAACATTACTCACAAACGTTTTTGAGCTGGGTAATCATTTTGGTCGCATGCAGCACGACTCATTAAAACAATGCATAGCAGTTCACCTACCGACGAGCTTCTAAATGGTACATCTTGTAGTTGTAAACATACCTGTAAAGAGAGATAAAAACTTTAGATTAGAGATTTGCTCACAAAAACTAAAACCAGAAGAGTGAAATCAAAGAAAAACGCCTAAATGTTCGTCCAGAAACAAGTACTGCGGTTCTACATGTCTACATGTCATAACCGAACCATCTTGTTGTTAAGCGGTGGTTAGATTCTAAAGTCCTTGTAATAACCATCACACAAGCTTTATAACGATATCCCCTAGTGGTTGCTATTTGCCATACATATAAACAGCTTAACCAGTTACCCGGACTCTGGGGTAACTTTGAAGACATTAGATGCTGGTGGAATGATACCGGACACAAGCGCATCATACCTCTCTTGCTTGCTAGCCACAAAAGAATTGGTAAAGAATTGTAAAACCAAGCTACCGTTCAACTTGGAACAAGAGGGGGGTTTACAATAGCTTTATTCCTGCAGTGACAAACCGTTGGAACCGAGCGCCCAACGTTGGAGTCCGATGACCGGTCACACCGCTCACAACAGCGATAATCATCGCTCCGTAATCTATTCGGCATTTGGGCTGGTGCTGTAAAATTTTACTGCATTTGGCAGGCACACCCGGACGGAACATCCAATATCCTTGTTCTTCGTTGATGATCCGAACAAACACCTGTCGGCCAAAAGTGGGCAAGTGCATCCTACCAACGCGCAACCGTAGCTTGTGGTTTTATGCTCATCTCCTTCCCCTTTTGTGGAATCATTGATGTAAAGTCAACGCTTGGAATCCGTCTCTCAACTGGTTGGAGCTTCGGGAGGCGCACTAAATTTAAGCCCAACCCGGGGGGCGCCAAAAGCTTGTGTCAATTTGGTGCCTTTTCCGTACGCCACGCCAGTAAGTGATCAACAAAGTGCAGGCACGAAGGATCGCTATCGCTAGCATCTTTAATTATCTTTTATTGACTTGTAATCAAATCCGAACTACAAAACACGGAACACGCTCTCCGTACCGGGCGATTTAGTTCCAAAGCGGTACACTCGTGCTTTTTTTGCTGAGGAGCTTGGGAATTCGAGTTTGGTCCATGATTTTGACTTCGTGCGCTGGAATTGAAAGATTTTCTATTGATCAGCAAATAGCCCGTATCACGTCCTGGGAGGGATGACTGTGTATCTAGCTAAATGCCGCCCCTAAAAGGACTTGGGAAGAATTTCCTCTCCGTCCTGGGATCGCTAATCAGGGAGAAAGGTGTACATGTTGAAGTTTTCTTTCGTCCCTTCCCAATTTTTCCAAACCCCTTGGAATGGAGAGCGACCGGAGGGCCCGACCATGATCTATTTTACGATTCATGAAATAACCGGCAAGTGCTCGTCTTACCAAGTAAAGACCTTCATCGCTGGAAGGGATATTGGAATTGGGTTTTTGGTAAGGCATGGTAGGACACTGGTATTGCACCATGGGATTTGTTCTTCGCAAAAGGATACAATTTTAAATTGGATGTTTAGAGTTTATTTTGCACAGTAGTAATGTTGTAGCTCAGAACTTGTAGCACATTTGGTCGAAACTTGAAGAGCCTTAACAATAAACACCATTGAAACTGAATGTCTATAGACAACTGTCGAGCTCAACATAGTGCCCCATATCTCTTTCTGGGCAAATCTCATGTTTTCCACCCTGGCTATGATATACTTCACTTTAAACGACTTCCCGAACATTGGTTTCAAATATCAAACGCCATCACGCCATCATCCGTCCATCTGTGCCTGGCAAACGAGCAGAGCAGCAGCAGGCTCAACGATAAGCCAACTTTTACGGGATGTACGTGTGCGGTTACACAAGGATTTTACTTTTGCCGGATCCCACGGATCACGGATTCGTAAAACCGTTCTCGGACGGCGTTGGAGGAAAAGTTGGTTTGGGAAATAGTTTCCGTACCGGTTGTCGGCCACGGTCGGCCGTTTCCTGGCGCCTTCGTTTGTTTTTTTTTGCCTTCTTTCCACCTTAGTCTGTTGTTTGGTTCACACCGTGCGAAAGGTAGTCTAAGGTGGTTTGTTCCTAGTTATTTTCCCCCCGTCTCCTGTTTTCAGAGCATCCTTCCCTGAACCGATTACCATAAAACTTGCCCAAGTTTTGGAATGATACGAATGGGTTCTCGGTTGTAGCTTGTGTTTGCCGCAGTTCACTGGAAGCGGCTCCATATGGATGTTGGATGGATGGATGGATTTCGACCGTGATGAAGCAGCAAAGTACCGAACTTTGGCTAGTAAATCGACGCGCAAAGTTAGGCTTTTGGAGCTTTGGAGGTCCGGTGGTGTAAGGCCTGGGTAAATGGTATCTTTTCGGAAATGGCATTAAGAACGAAAATGATGCACCGCTTCAACAACTTTCACTACAGAATTCTGGACGAAAGCGTTCTGGTTTTTGGATGATCTTGCAAATGGTAGTATTAAGATGTACTACAGCAGCTCGACTCGGCTTCGTCGTTGCATCTAGCGGCTTACCCGAGGTTTTATTCGTGGTTAAGGTTTCGGACAGATCCCAGAGATCTACGTACGACCGGCACTAATAGAAATGGGCGCTATAATCACTGTGGAAACTGTGTACAAACCAAACAACTTTACACCAAACCGGTACAGCAAGAGGCGTTGCAATCGTCGCTCTGTTCGCTCACTACTCAGTGCTTGTTGTCAGTGCTGATCCACCGTGCCCGAACGCCTCCACGCTTTTCTTCCAGCTTTCCCACAGGGGAGAACTTCAATTTTCACTCAATTATACCTCCCACGGCAAACGCCTTCTCGTTCCCCCGGGCTCCAGTTCCAATAGACGAAGATTCATTCTCGGATTTGCACTACCCAAGCGCATAAGAAGGGCTGCATTGTACTGCGGAGTCGGTATTCCCCGGTACCGTAGTTGCCGCTTCAGTTGCTTCCCTTAGCATACAATTAAAGAATTTGTTCAACTATTTGCGCACACTCGCACACTGTTTTCCAACCCCACCCGCATCGTCTCTCGGCGTAAACACTTTGCTTTACATTTAATGAGTCTTGCCGGTAAGTGCCCAACGTTTTTCGGTCACCCGTCGGACAAAAGGGAGGCATTGGGCGCACGTCAACGACCCCCTGGGTAAGCCCGGGTGTTTGGGTTTTCGGATCGCCGTCAGGAGGTGGATGTCTTCAGCGCGCCCTTTTGAGGGCTGACCCTTCCACGGTGTGTTGTAACAGTGCTGCGGAATCCCGGCTCCCGGGAGAGCGTTCGAATTAAAGTGAACGGAGAATCCTAATTGAAAGCTAGCGCTGGTGCTGCATAATGCAAGCGCGTTATGCAACGTGGAGGCGGCCATTCGGGAAGATGACGCTGTATGAAGAATTCAATAAAAGAGTACAGTCGTTTGTGTATACGCTCTCTCGCTTACGGGGTCTTTAATTACATCGCATTCCAGAGAGTTGCATTACTGCAAACAGGTGCGTTCCGACTGAATGTTTGATAGTCTTATAGAGTTATTGAAAAATGCATCACACAGCTATACCGGGGAGCTACGCTTAATGCATACTACTGTGTGCATACTGATGCGGTGCTGCTACTACGCATACGAGCACAAGCGGGTCGGAAGGTTAGAAAATCTAATTACGCTAACGACAGCACCACGACAAATGGTGCTCCGTGCTCCGTGCATGTCCGTGTTGTTGATTGGATGTGCGTTTGGAACGACGGGAAGATGCGCTCCAACTGTAAAGCCAATTCCGCTGCCATTGGAGCGTGTGGTGTACGTGTAGAACTTTTACCGGCAAAAGTTTGGTCGCGTTGTTTGCCTGGGTGTGTGTTTTTACATGTATTCTTCCGTCTTATAGTGGCGCTATCTCTTTCAAAAGCGCATCGTAGATGAGATGCAGGTGTAGTAGTATCATTATTATAATCAACTCGTTGACGATGGGATGGTGTTATAGTGGTGCCACCATCACCTGAATTATTGGTGAGTGCAAATGGTGTATTATAAGCTTACGCACGAACTATCTCCTCCCTTGTAGAGCGAGAGTGTCTTGTATGGGAGTCTGTGATTTATGCAATTTGAAGAATTGGAATAACAGGTGTGAACGTACACACGAGCGGGGATTATGAATTTCGTTGGGTTTTCCTACTTTCTCTCGCTTCCGGTTAAAAAGATTAACCTCACTCCTCATAAACTGAAGTGGCAAAGCAGGTGTACCAAAGTGTGGCAATGATGAGAAAGAGTTTTTGTAGATAATTCACCCGATACGTCCAGAACGAGAACATTCCGAGTGCAGAAAAGTTATGAGTGACAATGTTTATCTTGCCAAGAGAACACACAACCACTTGAAGTGCTGGGTGTTGGGTGTCTCCTCCCCAGGTGGATCCACGTTTTTCATCCACACTGACCTATTTCCTGCAGCATGAAACAAATCAAAACCAATCCATCCGGTAGTTATAATGAAGAACAGAAAACATTGACACTACAACGTATCTCAATGCGTTGCGGAACTCGCTACTGTTTCGCACGTCATCTTCACACATAAATATTCATCCGCAATCAATTCATCATCAATTAAATGGGCAGAAGAATGACGGTAACGACTGGCAGGGTGACTTGCAGATATGTTGATCGTTCCTTTTTCTTCATCGGTCTCAATCAATCTACACCACCACTAGATGGTCATTCTAAGCTCCATCGTCGTCATGATCGGTTCCGTTGTCCAACCAGATCGTCCATTTAAGTTGCTTCAAATGACAACGCAACTCTTTTCCGCCAAAAAAACGATTAAGCAAAACTAGTAGCCAAAAGGGACAAATTGCAAATGGAAGCCTCGTTTCGCAACAGAAAGAAAATTGTCCCCATCGTTCGTGACTTTTGATGGTGTTGTTTTACTACTTGTGTTATTTAAGACACAAAACTCATCTCGTTTCACAGCGAGTGAAACAAATATCCCAATGGGTCGAGAAAAAAAGATATGTCACGGAAAACAATATTGTCACGACTTCTGACATTTCATTACGGTTCCTTTCAATCTGCACCCGAAGATGATGTTCGTACGGGGAGGTTTGTTTTTTTTTTCTTCTTCGGGTTTGTAGTATGTTTGCGTGCAGTACACTGAGACTGGTGCTGACATTTCGGGTGGGCTTGTAGTGAATTTTTTCGTCTTCAATTTTTGCTGCGTAACTCCACTGCCGCTAGCGCGAGAGCGCTCAACCTTTTGCAATTGTTGTTGTGTGTCTTCCGTGGCTCACTTGTGAGCTGTCGGTTCAAAAGGAAGCTTCATTCATTTGCTTTCCCGAGCAGCTGGCATTTGGACGAATGTTGGAGGAGCGTTTGGGTGTCGCCCTCCTCCCTCCAGGGCACGTCGTTGGAGCACTTGCTACAATCGATTGCATTGTACTTGCTGCTGCTGCTTGCGCGTTGATGGGAAGATTTAGATGTTTCGTTGTTCTCTTTCTCACTTTTATAGCTAACGATCACATCAGGGTCAGAGCAATCGCCAATAGAGAACGCACCGGCATCTTCCTGGGTTCCCGGACCAACTTCCCGGGAGCGGTGGTAATAAAAACGAAGGAAAAACTTTTCCCGACGCCACCGCTTGGGGAGGGGTGAGTATCGATGTGAGTTAAAAGTTTTGTTAACTAAATGCAGTTAAATGGATCCAATGGTGGGCGACGACGACGTGGTGGTGGCGGTATACTTAGAGAGTCGTAAAAACTTTACATTCAGCATCGTTTGCGCGATCACCCCTAAAGGAACGTGGGCAAGGGAAGGCGGTCGATTGAAGCGCAATTGCAACGTGGTCTCTTAACGGGAGGGCGTCTTTAATGCAACGCTGCTACCGCTGGACGGAAGATAATCGTTAAGCAATGTCGAAAAGTTTGAGCATAGCATTTTCTCGCCGGACTCGTTATTTGCGTTCGCTTCGCTAACAACTGGCGGTCTGTTATTGTTTGTTTGTTTGTCTTTCGCTGTTGGCCGGAGCAATATGATAAATTCCAACCGCTGGATTATCTTAAATAATTATTTTTCTCGAGTTACGGAATAACGAGATGGTGTGGTTCGGAAGGGGAGTGATATAAGGATAGAATAAATCCTTCCCTGAGTTTGTTACGTATGGAGCAAGTTGTTTAAACGATATAACGCTCTACAGTGTAATGGAAGAAGTTTGGAAGAAAAAAAAGAGGTTTCTCTCCACGTCATCCACATGTGGGTAGAAGAAAAGTATGACTTTAGTTCCATCAAGAAGCTACGATGGCCTCCTGTGCTCGATCTCAAATCTGTTCGGGGACTTCCTCCTACGGTTAATTGAAAAAAAAAGATATCCCCATCGGTGCCCTCCTTCTGTTCGTCATCGTTTGCGCGTATCATCGATACGATTAACATCTTCTTCGTCGGTACCCGTCTAACGGACCAAGCGAGCTCGATCGATCGATGGTTGATCAACTTTCCACCCAAATAAGGTCCATCCCCTAACGTAAGCTTGGGAGAGTGATTTCCCGACACGATCTCGTCTGGTGTGTGTGTGTGTGCCTTTCGGTAAGTCGATTCAATCAAAAATCGATTGTCTCGTTCGAGGCCTTCGTGGGCACAGGTGGGCAAAATGCATATACCGTTTTCCATCACATCCCGGGGGATGTAGCTATAACGGTTGATGGGAACGTGATCTAATTTTCCATCGGTTTAGTAGCTGGTGCGCGCGCGGTGCATCGTAAGCAGCAAGCATTGCACCTCGCCCGGAGTCGGAGCATTATACGGTGAGACGCTTAATCATCTCCCGAAACCCTCGCAACTTCTCCAAAAAGAAGGTAAAGCAGGTAGTACGGGTAGCGGGCGAAAGAAAAAAAATCGATTTCAAAATCATAATTAATACGAATTAAAGTGCGATTGGTTAAATGATGATGATGATGATGCGGACATAAGACGTGCATAGCTGGCGATGAGGGGGGAATGATTATTTTCCACTTAACGAAATGCTCGAAAGGAATTTCCACCATTTTCGCAACCAATTCGGTGTTGGATAAGCTGTGCCCAGGAGGGTGGGAGGGAGAGATTTAAATTAGACCCACCAGAAATTGGTTCATTTTCACCCCAAACAACCGAAGAATTGCATTGCCAAAGATGCAGATGTTGGAGTGATTACGGGGCACACGGAATACAGATGGAACTACGGATGAGCTTTAGCGCTAGACACCAGGAAGTGTTTGTTTGATAATAAATTGATAAAAATATCCAACCATGTGCGCCTCCATTGTTGTGAGATGTAATCAAAAGCGGATGCTAAAGAGCACCCAAACGAACGAACGATTATATCGATCAACGAATGTTTGCTGCAGTGTTGCCAATTATGA
>AXCM01004049.1:0-25730 GCA_000473375.1 Anopheles culicifacies | reverse complement strand
ATCAAAAAACCATTCAGTGGAGCTGCAAAAGTTTAGCAAACAAGTGTGTGTATTATCGAACGGTTATCCCCAATCGACAAGTGAAGTGTAGTATGCCCACCACCACGCGTAGACAAATAATTCTTTTTCATGCGCGATATATGTGTGTGACACGTAAACTTTTGTTTATCCGTGGGTTTAGATTCAGACTCACACAAACACCGGACGTGTAACTTGGTTCACTTAATTTTCCCAGCTTCCCAACCACATCTGGCGGTGTGTTTTTACCGAAAAAGTAAACCTGCCCATGTTAAGGTAGGGGAAGTTGCATGCTCTGATAAGATGTTGTGGTTGGGCACCACTGGCAGGCAACAAATCATCGGGTAATTCTTTTTTTTTTACATTTAGGATCTCTGAGTTTTCTCGCGATCAGCAGGTGCCTTCACATTGTACATAAAGGGGATCTCTGGAATTGGGTGGAATTTCCAACGATTCAAGATTTTTTTGTTGTAAAATGTTCCTTCTTGTTGTTTGCTTATCGATCATAAATCTCACATCGAGATCCAGGATATCGTCAGGTGTCTAAAATATCTCAATAAACTTCGACTAGCAATTATCTGCGTCAGTGCTGATTTGGGGAGTGCTTTCCACTACTAAGGCTACTTGTATGTCATCAACAGTGATATAACAACACAGTAAGAACGATCGGTTTGCCGTTGTTTTCGGAGAGTGGACTATTCGCAACTCTCCCCCCCTCCTACGGGCGCATCGTGGGCGGTTTGACGTACCACAGTGGGACACCCTTAGCTTCTATGATGCTGTTCCCCGAAACCAGTCCGGAAAATTTGCCCAAAACACAAGGCAGAGAGGGAAGGCTCCATTTTCAGTGCAGATCAAACGGAAAATTACATTCTCCACATTCGTCCGTGTTTTCCCTTTCGTTTCCTCCCGGTATCATCTGAAAATAAAGAACTCTGGGGAAGAGAGCAGCAACTCGATTAGCCTGCAATGTCCCAGGGCCACCCCGGTGTGTGTGTGTGTGTGTGTGGGGGGGGGGGAGGGGGAACGAGAAAAGAGGTACCATTAAAGCGAGTGGAAAGCCGTTTCGCTGTTCGAGCGGAAAACGCGAATGAAGACGTTATTCGCGGTTCGACGATCGATTTGCGGGTTTTCCTTCTGCGCCTGCCACACTCGCGCGCCTTCTACACGTTGCTTCTCTCCGTGCTATACTTGTGCGGTTTTCCTTAGCAAAGGCGAAACTTTCTTACCTTAACTACCGCCTTTCCCAGCGTGGCAGGAAAACGCTGCCGGTGGCCAACCGGGGAGGGCTTTACCGGTTGCGCTTCGGCTCGCCCCAATGATCGCCCGCTGTAAGGCCAGGCATGGAATGGGAAGGAATTACAAGAAGGTGAAGGTAAAAAAAAACGGTTTTGCCGGTGTTTTGCAGCGTGTGCAACTGCAGTATGTTTTTGTTGTTTTGCTGGTTGCAACTGATGCAACTCCTCACTCTCTCTCTCTCCCCCTCTCGGGGCCAGCGCGCAATTGGGTGGATATGTGTGCTGTAACGCGTCCGTGCTCGCCTTAGCTCTTGCGGCTCATTAACCTCGGATTTTCCAATGCCGAAACAAAAACCCCGCTTGTTGTTTGGCCCGCCTTGCGTGACTTTCCAGAGTGAGTGGGGCTTTACCCGGCGCAAGGCGGTTAGGGGGGTCTGTCAGGTTGCCGACCCGCAACAGTGTGGCGTGTCGTCCGGGATGCCAAAATATCTTTACCGTATTAGCGTGCGGCGTCCCGCGTACACGATCCTGAAGATCGGTGCGGGTTAAGTGTTACTTTAGAACCGTTGAGGGCAGGGGTTTTCACCAACAGTTTCGCGGATCAATTAGAATTTAGTAATGAAACCATTTTTGGTGGGTGGAGTTGTTTGTAATACACACTGATATTGTTCGCAATCAACCGAAATGTTCACCCACAATTGTGTCCAGAAAATGCAGATGTGTGCAGGGTTTTCCAAAAATTGCAGAAGTAGCTTTAGAAATTAGTCGCTGCAAGCTTATTGGATTGAGGATCCCAAGCGAGCAAGTAGCGCTTAAAGATCCTGCACATCAGGAGACCCAACAGCCCGAATGTTTGCATTTGCATGCCATTACGGTTATTTTAATCTTGTCTCGACCTCAACGACAAGATCATCATCATCCTGCACCGACAAGGGGGGACAAGGGGGGGTTCATTGCTTGTCCAGATAGTGGTCCACCTCATAGATCATGTACGCGCCTCGCCATTTCCTTTCCCTTCTGCTCCTGGTGTCTTCCACCCCGTCTCTCTCTCTCTCTCTCTCTCTCTCTCTCTGCGAACCAGCTACCGGGTAGTTTTCCACACGGAACACGTACAACAGTAGCGGTTCCTTCGAATGCTGCCTGGTGGTGTGGGGTTGGAACACAACACGATCCTGATGACAGTTGATGGTACGCTGTCAACTTGTTGCAAAAGATAAATATAATATGCCCCATTAGTGCCACCGTTCGAGCGCTCGTGATGGTTTCGATTTCCCCATTCGCTCAGCCGTTTTCTCCCTGTTTTTTTGTTGTTTTGTTTTGTTTTTCGCAATGTTGCAATGCACACCAAAAAAAAAAGGGAACAAAATAGCAGAAACACACCCCATCAAGCGCTCATCCACTGAAATTGAGCGGAAACGCACAAACACTGCACGAATTGTCCAAACACGCGCGCAAACACACTCGACGGCGCAACAGAAACTTATCAACCCACCACCGTTGTTGGCGCAAAGGGGCAGAGCGATGTCCGTATCCTGCACACGCACGTACGGGCACACCACCACGGGTCAGCCGGCCAAAGGAGATAATTAATTCGCGTGCGACACCCGTGGGTGCGCGCGTATGTGTGGAGCTCGTCATGGGTGCATTATAATCAAATCATTTCATCCACTACTTGCGTGTGCATCGGGATAGTTTGCGCGCGCTCTCCCGCTAACAGAGAAGAAGGTGGCCTCCGGTTGCAAATGGTCGGCCAAATTGGAAACACTTTTACCACGCATTGGGGATGATGGTATTGGGTGGAACAGGGGGGGAGGAAGATTAGGTGGGACCACCCAATCATTCTTGGACACCACCCGTGTTGGTGTACCTTTTTGGCAAGTTCTTTACGGAACGCATCAAAGGAAATTAGTAACAACAGAGAGTCCGTCCAGTGGGGGGGAAAGGTAGCATTGACTGAAGTGAAGAAAAAAAAAAAGATTCAACCCTTCATTTTCTGCCCCCGAAATGCTGCAATGGGTGACGGTGTAATGCTGCCTTAAAAATGACATCGTGCGTAAATAAAGTGTTCCTAGTAAGCATGGGTAGTAGCACTTTGTGCAGCTCTCCACTTTTCACACCATTTCACTGCCAACTTCACTTTGATTTTACTTCTTTACCCCCTGTTTTTTTCCTCTACACAGGGGTGGGTTGTCGAGACGGTCCAGTCAGGCCCAAACTCGCCACGTTTCGTTTCAAACGTGGTTACGGTTGGTTTTTTGCGTTTTTGAAGAGTGAAACATTTTACGCTTCCCTACATAATTTAGCATGAAAATTGTATGCACAGCAGCGGCAACAGCTCAGTGTGGGTGACGGTACCTATTCGTGCGACTAAAGGAAAAATAAGACAGTTAAACAAGGATATTATTAGTGAATAAAAACGTGTAGAACGTAAAAACAAACCCCTCCAACTCTAACTGGGGAACGTAACAAAGACGACGGTTGCGATCTGGCTTTGGTAAAACGTTTGAAGGTGATGTACGTAGATGTTAAGGGAGATGGGCGGAGACATCACTAGCAAAGACAAACACTAGCTGTTGGTAATTAAAAGAAAAACGGGAATAAAATGGAGCGCTTTGTTATGCAGATTGCATACTTTAAGGGTAATATTTCCTCAGAAATATGTTTAAATGTTGTCCACACTACGACGGCTCAGCTCTGGAGTAATCGAAAGTGGAGCGGCTCTCCGGTGGTCGAGATCTTCGAACGGGCGGGACCCAGGACCCAGATCCCATTCGGGCCGTTCCCCTGGTACGCCAGAATTGACTATCCTGTTGCGAGTACAGTCAAGTCACGAAAACCAGAAATAGTAGGCCAAGACCTCTCGAGGTGGTAGTCCAACAGAAGAAGTTATTTCGTTTATTTGTGTAATAGCTTGGAGCTTTCTGTTGCGTAACATTCTTGAGTATTCGGATTAGTCCCGTAAGATTCCTGAATGTTTGGAATATATGGAGTAGCTGCGAGCTAGTCTTTAACCTTTGGAGTATTCTGAGTAGTGCTGAATATTGGGAGTACTAGGATTAGTCCAGTATATCTGGTTTTCCAGCGTAGAAATCAAGAACTTTAACTATAACCGTGTATAGCTACCGACAATCGAGAGAGTTATTAGTGATAGTATTGTTGGAGGAGGTTATTATCCTACAATCCTTTCCATCTACTACCCCTGCACATACTAAAGGTACTTAAAGGTGTCTGTACGAAAAAAAAGGAAACGATTTTGCGCCAGGAAAATCACAGAAACATTTTCTTTCCTGCTCTCGGTGGGCCCTGGTTATCCCTTTTTCTTTTCGGGGTATGGGAAAATGCGAAGATACTAACGAGCGGCAAAAAAAAGGGTGCTAAAAAAGGAAGTAGAATCCTCTTCTGGCCAAAGAACGTTAGGACATTCTCGTCAAGTTAAGCAAGATCAGAGGGGGTGGGTTAGGGGGGGGGGGGGGGGGTCACAAACGAATCAAAAGCAATTTCACCGTGTTTGGGTCGGTAAAGGAAAAATCGGAAGAAAATATCGAAACACACCGACGCACACACACTGACACGTGGGTGGGGGGGGGGTGGTGGTTGATGTGCCCGTTCGGTGTAGTACACGCACGCACGCACGTGTCAATTTGCAGGCATGAAAGGATGCATTGCTTTAACTTCCTTTTCCTTCCCCCCATCCACACACCTCGTTCTGTCTTTCATAACCAAGCAGCGGGGAGGTTTTTTTTTTTTCAACGGCTATTCCGGCTATACCATCAAACGCTCGGGAAAAACGAAAAGCGAAAGCGTTTTGTAGCGCAGCTGAAAGAGATTATGTCCTCTCCAGTGATCATTACGCTTGACTGCTCTCTACGCGCTCGCGTGTATGTGTGTATACATGTATTACCTCATACTTAGTATAACTGTTAAGTGGATGATGGTGGAGGGAGGGGGGAGGAGGAGAGGGAGGGAATCATGTGGAGGTTTAGAAAATGAAATATCCTTACCTATTGCTTGCTTGGTGCCATGAAACCACGACGAATGGTCGACGATGACAGCAAGACGGCAAGAGATGATGGGAAAAGAAAGAACAATTTTATAGCCATACACATACACAAGCGTATATCAGCGCTCCAAGGAAGGGAAATGGGAAATTCGTATCGCAAGTAGAGACTGGGTTGGTTGCTGATAAAAAATGAGTTACAACTAGGGTGACATTTTCCTTTCTACAACCCCGAGCAGAGCCTGTGTGAGATGTGGTGGAAAGTTGGGATGGAAAATTTTATTATACCCCCACCTTACAGCCTACCACCACCACCACCATTACCCCGAGCCACACTGAAGGAAACGATTGCTCTGGAATTGCAAAGGAGATACCCAAGGCGGAAAGTTTGAAAGAAGACTTTTTCCTTTTTTTCTGTTGAAGATCATCAAATCAGGTTACGGAACGAACGGCCTTTATTGCATTTTATTTTCGAACCATCCATGTGGAAAAGAATGAATTTGTCAAACTTTAAGATAACCTTGACTAAAGTTTTGTGTATCATTAGCTTTGGTGAAAGATTGGTTCATTTTCCCTCACTCTCTCTCTCTCTCTCTCTCTCTTGCTATGCCTTCACCCCAGGCAGGTGCGTTCTGTGTGCCGGCTTTTCGATCGGCATCCACCAGTAGAACAGGAAATTACAATTCCAACATTCCTCCAACGGGAGTGATTGAAACATAGTCGTAGAATTGGGAAACAGTGTCGTCCAGCACAAGGCAACCCTCGTCGAGAAATCTGACTTCTTCCCCTTGTGCGCGCGCCGTGTGCATGCTGCTTTTTTTATCGCTCTTTTCTACCCATTTCCGGTGTCAACTCCGGCACACGCGCGCTCACCGGAAGTATTAGAAAATTTGAATTTTTCAATTTCCCGCCACCGATGCGCTTTTTATCTGGCGTGTGATTGAGTGACCGGGAGGCCGCCACAAGGACGCACAGTCACCAGCGCAGGGGCAATGGAGAAGACAGACATGTAGGAGGGGGGAGGGGGAACGGGGTGGTGCCGTTTCCGGGAGTGGTCGTGCTGCTGCCGAGCACACAACCCACAACGGATGCGAATCTATAAACTGCGCGCTTACGGGTAATAACTCATTTCGCCACTCGAGGCCCCTTCCTCCGTCACGGGTGCATTCAGACAAATGCAGTCGTTAGAAAATTACATTCCTTTCCCGGTTGGCTGTTGATCGGATCGTGGACATGAGTTATATTATCTACGTGCCGAACGGGGTAAATCGATGAGGGTTAGGATACAAGATGAGTGTATCAGGCTGGAATGTTCATTCCCCCGGTAGCGATAAACTATTTTTCATGATTATTTTTCTTTCATATTACGTTATAATATTAGTGAAGATTCGATTGTTTTCGACATGAGACCTTTTGAATTGTTACAAACAGTGAATAATATCCGTTTTTATGGCAAACTGTTTCGTGTTGCCATAAGCCGCATTAGCAAACAAGTTGTACACAACCACTGCATTCAAGCTACTTTTAATGTGAATTATAATAGTAATCAAATAAAGCTCTTCTTATTTAAGACACGGTCATCTAACAAATGGGGTGCTTTTATTGAAATAATTTAAATGATTAGTTTTTTCTATTTCTGCACCGAAACCAAACTCCATTTTTGTAAACAACCCACTACCACTGTTCCATCGATATCAACATAAACAAATTGGACAGAAACGTCATCTATGTCGACGCCATCAGCTGCTGCTGCGCTGACGTTTCACATTGACATTTTTGCGGCGAGAGAATCAACCGGTCCGGTACACTTGATTGTTGTTGTGGTGTTTATTTTCGGGTTTGGCTCATTCAGGAAGATTTGTCCCCGTTTGCACACGCACTTCCGTCCGTATCGTATCTACAGGTGAGTAGCACTTAGCTACCGTTTTTCTTCTTCTATTTCCTCCACCGACTGGGACTGATAGAGTGAGAGATTTGGAAGTGAACCAGTAGTATGTTCTCAGCTGGCACGAATGATTTTGTGAGGGTTTTATTCTTCCAGTGCTAAACTATCAAAAGACGCGCTTTATCGTCCGACATCCCAGCAATCAACCTCTTTTCATCCGACCCTTGGAATGCAACAAGTTTTCTGTAGAAAGGAAACATAATACGTTAGTCCTAGCAAAAAGAAGGAAAAAAAGGATTCATAAACGCATGACGTGGTTTTAGCTTAATAATGTGAGTTATGTTTTCCCTTGCTGTCCACAACATCTGGCCGCTTGGCAAGCCCCATGCGTTGATGCGCCTGTCGCAGTTTATTTTAGACGTGTTCTGCTAGTAAAAATAGCATCGCTACGACACATTTGAACGCTTGTCACCCTACGGGAGCATCTGCAGCAGCAGTAGCAGCAGCGGATCAATATAAATACATACAGTGCCAACAAAGTGTACACGCAGGCAACAACAACAAAAAAAAAAAACATCGAACCTTAAAGGACATTCTTGTGGTGTCCAAAAGAGAAAAGGAGCTGCGCGTTAGATTAGTGAAAATCCGATCGAATCCGAGCGTATTCTATGTCCGTGGCCCGGTAGCAGCAACACATTGGGGGACACGATGTCGGTGCTGGTGTTTCTGATCGCGGCCGCCCACTGCGTCTACACGCCGTTCACGAAGGTTGAGGAAAGCTTCAACCTGCAGGCGATCCACGATCTACTCTATCATCGGACGAATCTTACCGAGGTGAGAACATCTTTGGCGATAACTAGTACACATGCAATCTGACCACCATTATGATTTTATTCTACTTGCAGTATGATCATCATGAGTTTCCGGGCGTGGTGCCACGCACTTTTTTGGCACCGTTGTTCATCACGTTTTTGGTGACACCTATCGCGACACTGCTCGAACTGTTTGAGATCAACAAGTTTTGGATGCAATATGCAGGTATTTCGCGTAGAATGTTGTTGTTGCATGCTAAGATTGAGTCTGAAGATACAATTTTCCTTCTATTGCAGTTCGATTTACGCTCGCTGCCACGGTTGTGTTTGCTTGGAACCGGCTGAAAGTGACCATCCTGCACCGGTTCGGAGTGACGGTTGGCGTTTGGTTCATGCTGATCACCGCCACCCAGTTCCATTTTATGTTCTACATGAGCCGACCACTGCCCAACATAATGGCCCTACCGCTTGTACTGCTTGCGATCGATTTTTGGCTAAACCGGTGCGTCAAACGATTTATCGTATGTTCCGGCGCAGCGATCATAATTTTCCGTGCAGAGCTAGCGATGCTACTCGGGCTATATCTGCTGTACGATATCTACTACAAGCGTATCTCGTTACCAGTTTTCCTGCGCACTGCAATACCAGCTGGTTTGCTTCTGGTTGCGCTTACCGTGACCGTGGATAGTTTCTTCTGGCGTCGGTTACTGTGGCCGGAAGCGGAAGTGTTCTGGTTTAATACCGTGCAAAACAAGAGCTCTGAGTGGGGCACATCGCCCTTCCTGTGGTATGTGTACTCTGCGCTGCCTCGTGCGATGGGACTTTCGATCATTTTTGTACCGTTGGGCTTGTATCTGGAGACGCGCATTCGTTCGCTAGTTGTGCCTGCAGTAGTGTTTGTGCTGCTCTTTTCCTGTCTGCCACACAAGGAGCTCAGGTTCATCATTTACGTGTTTCCGTTGTTTAATGTGGCTGCCGCTTGTGCGTGTAATCGACTGTAAGATATGCTCGCCTATTATCAGACACTGAACAAACGATTACCAACCCTCTTTATTCATTTTGTTGTTGCTTGCTAGGTGGATTAATCGGCAGAAGAGCATGTGGAATAAGTTTCTGTCGTTTGTATGCATCGGTCATCTGTTTGGGAACACACTGCTCACGATGTTTCTGCTACTGGTGGCCGGTACTAACTATCCCGGTGGGGTTGCCATCTCTAGGTAACGCTTGCTACGCATTGCCAATCACTCATATTAAGCTTTAGCTAATTAAATTCGCCGCCCCTTCCAACAGATTCCATCGCCTTGCAGCCGGCGAAATGAACGTGACCGTCCACATTGATAACCTGTCTGCGCAAAGTGGTGTTTCGCGGTTCGCGCAAATTAATCCGGACTGGACGTTCGTATCGGTTCGATATCATTACCTCCATTCCTGTCCGTATGCTTTAATTGACATTCCGTTTCACAGTTACAGCAAGCTGGAAAATCTTCGACCCGACGACGAAATGTTGCACCGGTTCGACTATCTGCTAACGGAGGCACAGGACAAATATTCCGACAAAATGCGTCTCCTGTCGCAGACGCACGAGATCGTCGAGTTTGTTGAGTGCTTTAATAGCATCGGACTGCAGTACCGGTCGGTGCTGCCGGTGAAAATTAAAACCAAACCGTGTATTTTTATTATGCGCCGCCGGTACGATCTGTCCAGCGATCGGTTGCGGTGGTCGGCGTTGGAAGGAAGCGCAGACGATACATTTAACGATGCGTCCACCGTGACTGGTTCGGAACGGCATGATGAAGAAGAAGAAGAAGAAATGGAAGAAGAGGTGTTGGAAGATAAAGAAGACGAAAAGGAGGAAAATCAGGAAGAGGAGGAACTGGCAGAGGAAGATGAAGCTGACGACGACGAAGAGACAATGTCAGACGATAACAAGGATGAAGAAGATTCGGTAGCAACGGTCGGTGAAGAAAAGCGACCGGAAAGACGGATACGAAGCATTCTTCCAAAAACATCTCACCGAACGAATTCCAAACGGTCTACGGTGCTTCCCAAGTTTCGTCGTGTAAGTGGGCGGACGGTAGCCGACCAGCCCGATAGCATCAATAAACCGAGCACCGATGAAGAGGCAGCGGATGACCGTACAGCAACTGTTGGGAATCGTGTCAAGTTTGCTGCTTATGACGCGCAGACGAGTAAGTCTAGCGTCCGGTTAAACGAGGCTAGGAAGCTCATCAAGGAGGAAAAGATGCGCAAGATGGCAAGCAAGCTAACGAAGGCGAGCTTCAGCGAGGTGTGCAATCTGGACCGAATGTCCATGAAAGAGTGCCTCAAGAAGCTGATCGACGATAGTGGCACCCTGGTGGACGACCTGGATGACGACAACGACGACGTGGAGGAGGATTAACACGCCGGGAACCTGTTGGAATTGGCACTACAATGTCCTGTGTGAAACCGTGTGCGTTTGCGAACGAAGAAAAACAGAGAAAACTCTTTATTTTACTTTTCGTTTTTGTTTTAGCAAATGTTTAAGTACGTTTCCCCAGGGGTTATTGGTTGACTAGTTGACTGGTGAGTTACATTGTGTATTTGTATATAGACTATGTAGAAATACAAGCCCAGCGCGTGTTGTGGTGCCTGCCGGAGCAACAAATGGAGCCCGCCTATGCTTCATCAATCAAGCCCTCCTCCCTTTACTCCTTCCAGTCTCATTCTACCAACCAACAGTAGCAATATGGCGTGACCCACCTGTTCTATACACACTGTTTCTGTTGCTACGTTCGCTACGGCAAAAGGTACTATCGTTAATACATTTAAAATATCTTCGTGATTCTGGAGTGTGTAATTGAGTGCTAATCCGGGCGGGGTAGATGCATCTTCGCGCTTATTGTTTCATCTTATTGCAAGAGCTTCGTTTTTTATTTTATTTTTCAACAGAAAACAAACTACTTCACCTTCGTAAGGAAGTATGCACCCGAGGACCACGTCACTGCGTGGTCTGGGATGGATAAAATTGAGTTTTAGTTTTTAGAAATGTTCGTATCCTTTTCGTTCTTGTTTAAAGCCAAATTATTAGCAGATCTCGTTTCGTCAAGTCGTTAAGGAGGGGATAACCATATTATCTTTTGGTTAGAAGGAAGGAGAGTGTTTGTGTGTACACTTGTTAATTATTTAGGCCACAAAGTTACTAACTCCCAACCATTTCCGATTCCTCTCTACCACAACAATAAACGTTCTGGCGCGCGCTGCTGTGCAATGTGTGTCTGTGTGCCCGTTATAGATGCAACACTCCGATCCTAATTCGTTGAATGTTTTCCTCTCTGCGGTGCCTTCCTAGCAAGTGTGGTGGTGGTGGTGGTGGTGTGCATTAACAATTGTTTGAAAACATGTGCGCAATTCCTGTCTTAGGCTGTGTGTTTGTGTATTAATCCTGTATGCTTTCCGGGTGCACTAAGCCGTGCAGAACTTGTGGTTTTTGTTTTTTGTTCTATGGGAGATTTGTCTTCCACCTCACTGCTGCTCCGTTTCGTCCGCATCGAGCTGTATGGTGGTATGGTTGGAATAGAGTTCGTAGTTACCGCTTTGCTCATAATCATCGCTACCATCGTCCTCGTCCGTGTTCAATCGTGGACCGTCACTAACAGTGCCTTGCTGTTCCGATTGCGGCTGATAAGACGGTTGGCCCGCGGTGCCGTCCGATACACGGAGCATCGCATGCTTGCGGGACTGCTTCTCCGGACGTCGTTGCTTGTACTGCTGCTGCTGCTGCTGCTGCTGATGATACAGCTCGATGAGCCTGGTTAGGTTGGTCGACTCCGAGATGTGCACCTCCTTTCTAATCTTGACGACCCGATCCTGCACCAGGTGTTGGTAGAAGCTGTGGAAAAAGCGGTTCGCTGGTACTTCGCTACGATTCGCCAACCGTATTGCCAAGTGATCCGGTATGATAAGGGTATCTGTAGGGTGGAAACAGAGAGGAAACAGATTAAATTCCTCCAACAAAAAAAAACCCATCACAATGGCGCCCTCTCGCCCACACAATGGCGCCACGACACCAACCGATCGTTTGTGTCTTCTGCTGCATTGGATTCGTGCTCGGATCCCAGAAGAAGATGTAGTACAGCGATAGCATGATGGCAACGAGCGAAACGCACAGTACGTAGGCCGCTACCGTTAGAATGCGTATCGCTTTCTGGTTTTGCTTCGCCTCGTACAGCCGATCCTTCGAGTCTTCGCCCGCGAGCTTAATTTTCTCTTCCGCCGTGTAGCTCATGGTGTGTTACCTTCCCCGCCTATCGCATCGGGCTACGAAATAGGTATGAAATGTTGCAACCAACGTCATTATTTCTACACTTTCGAAATATGGAATTCGCAACGGCTGATATTCTCCACTGCATCCGGCGTGTGTAGGAGTGTGTCTGTGATCCAATCGTTCAAGTTTCCCAAGCGCACCGATACACATGTGTATTGCTGGTACAAATAGTAGATCCAACATTTCCATACGTGACCGTAAATGTAAACATAATCCTACTCAGTGTGTACCCGCCCCCCTGAACCCACACACTAGCGGTCTGTGTAATGTTTCATCCAGTTTACTGATGTGAGCGCAAGATCTATCAGACTTTAAAATTCCGTAGCGAGCGCTGTTTACATCATTGCATTCTGCAAAACGATCATAAAGGAAGGAATATAAATATTTTTCCATCGTTTCATTTTGCTAACTTGCTGCTATTTTATTTGAAACAAGCTTCACGTTATCTCCCATTCGTGAATTAACATCTTGCATACGTATTCGTTACTCCTGTGGGAATGCTTATTCTTCTGCCGTATAAAAATAAGTCAAATTGTTTCGCAGTTTTGTACTGTTAATTACGTACGCGCGTGGAAATCGTTATTGATTTTTCCCCAACCGTCGATGCGCGGCCGGGGGAGTGGAAAATGGAAAGAGCTCCTCACTGCGTCGCAAACCATTTCCATGGATGCTGGTGGAGCGCTATTGTTCGTGAGAGTGTTTTTTTTGTTGTTGTTTCTTTTTGCGTCCTAGCTTTTGTCCTTGATGGAAGATAAATGTGTTATCTTTTGAATGTGTCTTTCTTTTTTTTGTTCTATAGCTCTCCTTCTTTGGTGTTTGCTCACTCGATGACAAAACAAAACAGCGTTTGAGGCTTGAAATGGATTACTTCAACCAAAAAATATACGCACATTCATCCATGGAGACATACACAACCATGTCCTTCCATATGCCGTAGGTCAGTGAGCTGAACGTAAAAGAAACGTCATGGCGCACCCCCCCATGCCCTTTAGTAAATAAGAGAGGCACCACGAAATTGGGTTAAGCATTTTGCTCCAGCTATACGGGCACGATGAAAGCAGGCTAATTATTTTCCACATCCCATCATCGCCCTGTACCTTTCACCTTCACTCACCACCGGTGTTCGGTCCACACAAATCACTGCGAACACATTTTATTGGCACTCACTCATAACATACCTTACGGGAAGCGGGAAGTGAAATGTGCTGGATTTATGGGCCTATGGATAGGCCCGCGCGCGCTTTGATCGGGAAATCGGGAAATGCATTTGCCTACCGCAAGCACCGAAGCAGGAACGATTTACGAGCTCGCATTTTATAGACAATATGGAAAACAAACACAATCACACAGAGAAGGGCGCAAAAGGCACACATCCCCAACGCCCGACGATGCAGTGGGAAATAGTAAACGGCCGCGGAAACCGCTGCTATCTATTTTATGTTTGTGCTTAATGGTAATAAATTTACATTTTACGTTTTGCGCTTCGCAGCCGTTTAAAGAGCATATGGTTTCCTCCTCCTCCCCGCCCCCCTCACACGACGTTGTTGTTTCCTCTAATGCGGTAGTGAACTAGCCAGGAATATGTATTTCCACCGTTTTTTTTCCGTGTCACCAACTGGACCAGAGCTCCGTGCTTTTAATGGTTGATGTTTGGGGGTTGAAATGTTGCGTGAAGTGTGGGGTTTACCGCGCCGTGGTTTTGTACACGTTTTACATCCTTGACGGATGTTTCGTTACTGCATCCTTCATTGCACCTCAGCCGAGAAGGAAAAACAAACCGAGAAGAAGTGTTTTGCTGTGGCGCACCCTCCACTACATCTGCCCCACTCACTGTTACCGTAGTACACGCACGGAATATTACAATTTTGCATGCAAAATCAACACACAACAGTCAACAGCTAGTGGTGTGTGCGGCTAGAGTTTGCACTTTGTTCTAGTCACTGTCAAAAACGTGCCCTCAGCGCTCCCGTACATTCCACCCATTTTACACACTCCCGATACATGATGGAAAATATGCTCCAGATTTTCCCAGCAATGTGAACCGGTTGTTACGCTCTCGCTCTCTTCAGTGCAAACGGGGTGGAGGTGTCTCTTTTATTCGACTCCCATAATCAGTGCACACACACAATGTGGGATTTGCTATTGTACCCCGTATGCTGCGAGAGCACGTTCGAGAGACTGTTGCCCAGGAGCGGGAAAACAACTGATAATGAAAATTTCATTTTCATGATCCACCTGCGCGCTCTCTCACTGCTCGACCTGTTTTGGCAGTTGAAAGGAATGGAGCATCGAGCAATGTGTAGAATCGTAACATTCTGTATTTTCATATCCCCAATCGTTGTGGTAACTAATATATTCGTGGGATGTGCGATCTTGACACAAGGGACTTCATCGCTATCCCCAAACAAGCGCCATTTTATTTTCCTAAAACCTGTCGTTTAATTGAAGAATTCCTCAAATATATGGACATTGTATTAAACATAAGTAAGGAATTTATATCTCTTGGATCTGGTTCAAACGTATGTTTTGATTGTGGAAGTACTGCTCCTGGTCTTTCTTCTAGAATTAAAATAAATGTTTGGATTATAAACCTAGACACTCAGCTGGGACATAAAATCAAGAGATCTCGTCTCGGATCGCCTTTAACTGTCTCGTAGCAGAAAACAGTGTCATTACGTGTTTTATGGTGAGCTCTTACAAACGATGACCGTTAGGCAAGGCTTTCAATTTCAGAGCTCACAATATTAATAAAAAGTCAATTAGGATACTCCTCACTCTTGTCCTGTATGTTAATTTCCCCCCTTTCGTATGACTGGCGATGGGGATCTCGCATTGTACTAAGGCCCGATCGATCTTAACCGTTGTTTGCTGAACAATTTGAAGCAAACTATATGATGGAATTGCGTGCATATAACCACCAACGTGTCCTGCCTTCAATCCGGTGGCGAACATAAATGAGCTATGTGTTTTATGTAACGTACAACGTTAATCCTATTATGGGCTCTCCGGGGAATCGGAACTTCCATTGTGGCCCTGGGAGACGACCGTTGGAAGTTGAACTGTTGCATAATTCTCTGTTTCGCCCGCTACCATTGAACTACGCCACACTATCTGCTATTATAACCATTCTCGAATGCAACCACCAACTCACCTTAAAGCTACTAACTGCAACTGGATGGATTGATTGTTGGGTTGCGGATCGCCTTTGGTTGGTCAGGATTCGCTAGTCGTCATGATCGCACCCCGTTAACCGTTCGGGGCTGTCGTCCTCGTACGGTTCAATTTTTGGGTTCCAAAAGAAGATGTAGTACATCGATAGGAGCAGTGCAGCAAACGACACCGTGAACAGATAGATGCACACCACGATCACCCGGACCCACTTGGGATCTTCCTTCTTCTTTGCAAACACACCACCGTCGGCCGTTTCGGCATCCCGGGCGTACAGCGGTTCGGCCGCCTTATTTTCACCATTGTCCATCATTGAGAACTGATAACGAGTACTTGCTACTACTAGTGCTGCAACTACTGCTGCTAGAGATATGTGTGTGCCTCGGTGGACAGCTTTCTCTGTACTAAGCTTGTTCGCGGTGTCTGGATCGCCAACTACTAGCCGCCTGCGTGAGACACAACACACGATGAGTGAGTGGTCTGGGCGTCCGGGCACGTTTTTTTTTGCCAAACTCCCAAGTGAAAGTGATGTTCTGAGCGTCTGAGCGACCGTTACGCCACCGTGTCGCGCTAAAAGTGTCGTAATGCCCCCCCCTCACCAATATATTGGTTGGATGTGAGCGTGTGTATACCCGAATGCATGCATTCATTCTTATGTAGTGTCTTGGGTGTCCTTTGGTTGTTGTTGCACCCATGCGTCCATCAATTATGGACGGTTTGGCAGAGTCTACAGGCCCGGAAGGCACTCAATAAACGAACCGTCCGGCGTGTTCTGTGGTTATGGATTTAATCGGCTTTAAGCGTTACGCCATACCGATAGGGAAATTGGCGACAGGTAAGGGCAAACTGCCAATGCTTAACATGGGGTGGAAGGTTTAAACCAGCTCAAAGGTAAACGTGCGTCATTTACTAGTTGGCTTTGGCAATCATTCCGGCATAGGGCCGGAATTTCCTTTATTGGTTTAAATCAAGTAAAGCAGCGGTGGAGACAGTTTTCGAAGGACATATTACTTTGGGCTTTTTCAGCTGTTTATGTGTACCTCATAACCAATGCCTGCTTAAGGATTGTCTGTCGGTCAAGGATTAAAAAAAAATGTGTTTCGTGAAGTAACATTAGAAAGACACACCAAAATATGGCGCTTTGTGTATTGTCATGTAATTCAGTGAAAACTTGCGATCATAACATTTTCCTCCACGTTGTAACGTTTTATTCGTATTCTGTGATTTTGAATTTCTTCAGGTGCAACTTGATCGTCATTCTGTTGCATTCGGCCACACCGCACTTCATAGCGCGTGTTGTCAACATCTCCACTCGCTGCCTAGCGTGAGCTGTCAAAACACACACTAACTGTCAAACCGGACTCGAGCTGTGTTTTGTTATTTTACGCGCACGAAAATGAACCGACTGCTGTGTACAACTTTGGTGAAATATTCTCAACGTAATGCAATTAAGCCGAATTGTCCCGTGCAATGGCGTGGCTTATCGACGTCTAGCAGCATCCTACAAGCTACAACAGAACAGGACACGGCAAATAGCCAACATTACGACATAATCATTGCCGGAGGTGGAATGGTTGGAACGGCACTAGCTTGCGCTCTTGGTAAGGCACCAGTGTTCGGATTAGTAAACATAAAATGGATACTGCTGGCTAGGTGTTAATGTTGTCCAATTGTAGGCAAAAACACCCGGCTGCAGAATAAAAACATTCTGCTGCTGGAGGCAGCAGCCGGCTTCAAGCAACCGTCCACCGAACAGTACAGCAACCGGGTCTCAGCAATCAGCAAGGGCACGTACCGCCTCATGAAAACAATCGGTGCGTGGGAGGAGATTGAGCAAACACGTGTTAAGCCGGTGCTAAAGATGCAGGTCTGGGACGCCTGTTCGGACGCCTTGATCACATTCAACTACGATGATTTATCCGAGAACATTTCCTGGATTGTGGAGAACGATGTGCTGCTGGCCAGCATCTACCGGCAGCTAGAAACTGTACCGAATGTGCGTGTACGCTACTCGTCGAAAATTGCCAGCTGCGAGTTGATTCGGGACGGAGCAGACAAAAGCACCGTAAAACTTTCCGATGGCGAAACACTCAAGTGTGATTTGCTGGTAAGTAAAGGCTAAACAAACCAACGCTTTCTACTGATGTGCTGTTGTTTAGGGCTTTTTTATTCTACTTTTCACAATATCGAGGTCTTTACTCAGCTCGTCCAACCGTTTCAGAATGGTTTTTTGGTTTTCTTCGAGCGTTTTGTACGATGGACCGGTAGACGCTGGCACTACCGGTGGCATCGTGTCCGGTCGCATCCCACCGAACGGCGCTTCCGACATGTTGCGCTTCTTGTTGACCGTTTTGAAATGCTTTCTGCGTAACGTGACGGCCGCCGTATCTGCTTCGTCCAGCAGGAAATTGTTGAACGTTTGCATGTTACGGTAGGTTCGCCGTCGTCGGATTGATTGGTTACGTTCGCGTCGCTCTGCTACCAGCTTGTAGATGGAGGTTATAAGTTCTCGCGGAATCTGCAATGCAATCAAGTGCGGGATTTTAGTGCGTCCCTTGGGAAGGTTAACAGGTGAATAGTCTTACCCGTTTTTCGCGCGGATCATTTGGTTTTACGCGAAAGTGTAACCGACAGCGGGAGGTTTTTAGCAGCGCTATCTTCTGAAAGATGGCCCATATTCTTATCGGTGCTTTGCGCAGAAGGCGTGAAAACATGAGACTCTCAAGGCGCGAGATCAGCTCGGCCTGACGTGACAGCCGGTCCAGTCCGGCCGACTGTTGCAATCCCTGAATGTCGCTGACGGCCAAACCGACGAGCAGATTGGTAAGGATTACGGTCACCAGCAGCACGAATGCAAGAAACATACCGTGAGCAGTGGCAGGGTACTCAATCTTCAGGTTTTCACCATAGAAGATGTCCTCAAACTCGAGCTCGCCCGCCATCATGACAATGGTTTTGAGCAGCGAGCGGGGTATCTCTTTAAAGGCGATATAGTTGGGGAAGAGCACGCAGAAGCTAAGCCCGAATGCAACCAACAGACAGCAATAAGCCATCAGAAACTTGGAAAAGTTAACCGCCACTGAAAGTAATTGTTTGAATTGTGATAGGGTAGGGTTAGCTTAGCACTGTATTAAAGAAGGATTTCTTCCAGGCAGAAGCCTAGCATTTCGTACCAGTCGTGAACATTTGCACGTACAGCCCGAAAATGGGAAAACGGCCAACCAGCATCATCAGCTCGAGCCAGGCCAGGAAGATGACTACCGCCGCCACATGATGCTGCCAGTTCATGATGTCGCTTGAATCGCTCAGTGTATTGTGCTGAAAAGGCATGGGGACATCACGATTGAGACCCTCCGTTCATACGGTTCTCTCTGTGTGGTACTCACTGTGCAGAGAAATATACCGATTACGATGCTCCACTGTAACCAGTTCTCCCAGTACCGGACGTAGCTTACGAAACCGTGCATCATTTGGAAAATTTCCTTCGTCAGCAGTATCAAGTTGAACAGGATGATGATGTACCCGATAGCCGGTACGTACGACGGTGCCGAGCAATGTTCCGCTCTGCAGTCCTGCACGTATACGCCGAGCACGTAAGCGGTAAATAGCAACACAAACAAACCATGGTAGAAAAGGCTAAAGATGAAAAACTTTCTAATACGGCGCCATTTCAAAAGCAAGAACGTTTCGCACAATGGATGCTTCAGGATGCGCTTTTGGCCGACCTCGATGAAAGCGAGCAGCAGCTCCGTTTCACCCCGATCATTGTTGGGTACGAGCAACCGAAAGTCAAGCCGTATCTCACAGTCCACGTCACCGATCTCGTGTATGCTGTTCACACTAATAGCGGCATCCAGCTTATCGACATAGCGCGGTATAATTTCCGGCGTACGGCGTATAATGAATGACAGCGCGGATACACCTCCATTCGTTCGGGCTGTTATATCCGCACCGTACTCGATCAGCATGTACACGCACGTACTGAACTCATTCAGTGCCGCTATGTGCAATGGTGTGTAGCCGAAATTATCTGCCCGGTTTACGTCCACCTTCGCCTTCAGCAGACTCAGCGTACAGTCCCAGAAGCGAGACTCTTTCACGATCGATGCATGCAGTGCGGTGCGGCCATCGCGGTACACCGCATGTACATCGGCCCTGTGCGCGATTAGGTATGTGACGGTTTCGTGACACTGCGAAAGGCAGGCTAGGTGTAGCGGTGTCTGCTGGTCGCGATTGCGCGCATCGATGTTAGCGCCTGCCGCTACCAGCAATCGCACACAGTCGAGATAGTTCTCGGAGGCGGCCAGATGCAGGGCGGTGATCTTCTTCTGGCCGTACTGGGAACGTGCGTCGGCACCGTGCGTGATCAGTAGCTCCATACATTCGCTGTACCCGAGGGCGGCTGCTACGTGAAGCGGTGTCTGCGTATACACCTGTGGTGTGTTTGGGTTAGCGCCATGCTTTAGCAGATATTCGACGCATCGCTTGCTGTTACGCATGACCGCATAGTGGAGGGCGGAGTGCTTCTCAATGCCTGCGTTGATGTCGACGTTCTGTGCGAGCAATAACGTCACACACTCCAGGCTGCCGCAGCTGCGAAAATCATATAAACACCTCTATCAGAAAGGACTATACAGCCAGAGAACAGATGCGCGAACGAGACCTACCTGGCAGCACAGTGCAGTGGTGTGACCGTCTTCTCCCGATCCCAACATTGAGCCTTTGCGCCGTGCTGCAGTAACAGCTCTGTCGCTTTGTAATCACCGATGTAACAACCAAGATGAAGTGCCGTCCTTCCCGCCGTATCACAGGCATTTGCATTAGCACCCTCTAGAGCGAGCACTTTGCGCAGTAGATCGTGTTTGCTGTACCACACCGCTAGCAGCAGTACAGTGTCCCGCTGCTCGCCGATGCCCTGCAGGATGTCGTTGGCCGGTACCAAACTACACACCAGCAGCTCTGCCAACCGCTCACCTCCTGGCAGCTCCTTCAGGCCATTCTCAATATCGGCGTACGCCCAGATTTCTTCCTGTCCTTCGCGTCCGCTGCCGAAGTCGTGTGGTTGATTTGGGGACGAAATTTCCACACCACCGACATCACTCTCACTCGATATGCTTAACCGGAAGCGACCGACACTGTCCGTCGGTTCGCTTCCGTCATCCGCCTCCTGGTAGTACATTCGATACTCATCCTCCCAGCGCATCTCATTTTCCTATAGAAGATAGTACAAGTAGAAGGATGTTTGAGTACGAGACATGTACGGTTTAAGTGTATGAAACATCTCGACGACTCACGATAAGATGCATGCTCCTGAAGATGTAAAACTTTTAATACAAAAGGGTCTAAAATACTAGATGAGCAATACACTTATGGCAAATATGGCATTTAAGGAAAAGAAAGATGTACGTACTATGATGGAAAAGCGCACCGTGTCCATTCCGCTTGTCGGAACATATGTGTCGTTGCAAATGTCCCACGAATCCGTGAAAGGTACCTTCTAACTCTCGAGGGTTGAGATTGCCTGGAAGAAGAACACAACCTACAATTGATGAGTGGTTACATAGGTCGCGATGAGTCAAGTGTCAAGCTACAGATTCACTACCCAATATCCAATATGCAACATCCGATACGATGACGTAAACAACACTGGAAAAGCGCTTAGCGACGTCAGCTTAATCCCGTGAATAGCCACGCCACCGGTGTTGAAACTGACCAAATGCCGCTAAAGTAAACAACCGCCATTGAGTGGAAAACATAAAAATAAGTGAGCGGAAATGGTGTGCTCCCTAGGTGTGTGAGCGCCTGCGACGCTAAGGGGTGGTAGTATAGGAGATCCGCAGAAGAACGCAAAACAGCCGAAAATCAAGCAAAACAAACAACATCGTTCAAACTGGTGGCGAATAATGCGCGCTCGAATGTAGGAGGGAGATCTTCGGAGCACGCGTTAGCCTGCGCATTCCTCAAACACCGTAACTCTGTCTAGAGGGGGGGAATTCATATTTCTTCCCCAAATTTTCATATTTCTGACCTTCTTGGGATGAGAGGATAAAGATTAAGCTGCACAAACTGATTCTCTGGAGGAATTGTTTCGGGGAGGGAGAAATGTTTATTTAAACGTTACCACCAAGCAGCATTATTCTTCTGCAAAACGTGTGTTTCACTTTGGGAGAGTAGGTATCCCATCGAAACTAAAATTCGGCTCAAAGAACAACAAAACCATTAAGACAATCTAATACGATCAGTTTGGCTGGTGGGTGATTCTTCCAAAGAAGATGCTTGCGTGCACACAGTAATGCAAGTCTCCTGTGAGAATAGTCTCTCCGCTGCTTCTTGGAATCACCTCGCACCGTATGCCGATCCAAACATCCCGTCGGAGGAGCAAGATCTGCGTGGGCTGGCGTTATTTAAGAAGGCAACGAATGATTTGTTTAGTGTATCGCGCTTCTAACCAATTTCACCGCAGGTTAGGTATATGATGCGCCCCGGCACTTGGTGCATGTATGTTTCCAATCTTAGCCATAAGTAGTTTTTCTACTTGGAATGGGAACTCTGTGCCCGCACCAGCACGCATCACCTGTTTCTAACCGCCTACTTGCTAGTGTTACGGTTCTGGATCTAATCAATCCTTTATACCGCGGTAAGTACCCTCTAAACACCATCGAAAGCAGATCACTTCATGCGAGTAGCGAACGAATCACCGTTTTGGCGCTTGGAATTTTGTAAACAAAATTTCATTTTTGCCATCACCGCTTAAGTGCGTGTCGTTTTCGCACGGTGCTATACGTACGCGCGAACTCCACCGAAACCGCGTCTAGTGTCCTAAAATTGGAGTCCCGGCGCAAAGTTTAGCTAACAATATTTATGGGCTTATGGTGTAATGGGTTCCACGGGGCCATTCATAAATCTCATTGGTAGGTGTGTTTTCGTAACGCGTACTGGCTTTTTCCGATACGATATTCTACAGCTGTACACAAGTTGGAGGAAATATGAAATATACAACCCCATTTGTGTACTCTCATGGCTGGATGCGCCTCGCCCGATGGGGTCGACTCCCATCTCGTACTCAATTCAAGTTGAATGTCACAGTTGAAAATGGATTATTTCCTTCATGCCGTCGCTGGAAGAGGAAATGGTCTCCACACTTGAAAAATGTGGCACTGAGCATCAGGATGAAAGTGCCGGGTACTTCTCAGCTAGTTGGTTGAACGGTGAATACATTTCAACGGACCTCCGGTTGATTGATGATTAGCGTTGGGACATGTAATAACTCGAAGGGTCTACAATTATTCGTCACCTGATGATGATCTTAACAAAGGCTAGGGTTTATTGGCAGCTGTATTACAAAAAAAAAAAAAAGTTCGCACCGAATGCACACACGTACCAAATTCACAATGTCAGCTCCTCAAGAATTAACCTGTGCACCGAATTATTTCCCTTATAGCCCGCTCGCCTAAGTTTCCAGGTACACAACACGGTGCGGAACAAAAAAGGAAAAACAATTTTCTTTTTATTCTTTTGGAAGGTGACGCCTCTTCCGAACGGTTGAAACACTACGCGCCGACTGAACGTCGGCTTTGCGTGTGGACGCCGGCGAAACCCACCCGACACCCAAGGACGACCCGATCGCCCAGACCCACAACACACACACCCGCCGTTGCAGTCCCGCGTTTGTCCCATTCGCAACGTGCAGCGATCGTGTTTCCCCATTTTCTAAGCCATCCCCGCACGTTGTGCTACGGAAATGGTGAGAAAAATCCCCCCATCGGGGCAGAGGACAGAGAGAGAGAGCAACGGAGCGAAAGAGAGCGCGTGGCCACGTAAAGATCACAATCTCGGCTGCGGGCAATGATGTGTGCGCGCGCGATCGGGATATAAGACGGCAATGCTGTGTGAAACATCGCTTCGGCCGCGAATCTCAGCAAGGTGCGAACAAGCATATGCCCCGG
The DNA here is from genome assembly GCA_000473375.1 of Anopheles culicifacies. Taxonomy (NCBI): domain Eukaryota; kingdom Metazoa; phylum Arthropoda; class Insecta; order Diptera; family Culicidae; genus Anopheles; species Anopheles culicifacies. Next base: position 2,360 of record AXCM01004049.1, on the reverse strand, counting down.
GTACAGCAGACGGGCCCCGGTTCGACTGTTTTCTTTTTAGCTGTTTTTGTTACTGTTGTACAACCGCGCCACCGCGTGCGGGAGAAATGAGATCCAAATGGAGTGTCCAATTAGAGACAGAAGACGCGCACGCCGCAATCCGCGTAAGCGGCGATGGTGTGAGAAATCAATGTTCGGATGGAAAATCTCTGACAACGCCAACAGCCGGGCGCTGATGTGGAGGAAAAATGGTGAAATTGAGATGGATACTCGTCGCCCGCCATTAGCTGGCAATTGGTCGGAGGACCGAGCTTGGGATGATCCACCTTCACTTTCCGGGGGAGAGCCGTAGGTGCATGTCCGGGAGTAGGGAATGTTCCAAAATCTTTCAATGTGCTTGTAAAAAAGGATCAGCAAGAGGGAGAGGGAACAAGGTGGATTTTACATGCATATGTGTTAGGCGGCGTTGTTAATTAGCGCTCATCGCTGCATTGGTTCTGTTGGGTGGCGATGTGTTACATCGGGACTAGCGACTCCCAGCCGATTCTAACGAGCCTATGTTGATTGGTTTCCGCTGCGCATTGCGCGACAACAAGCGTACATCCGGTATAGCCGTCATATTCGTTTGCTGTTGTGAAAGCAGCGGCAGGTTGGAGACATCAGTAGAGGAGCATCACATGTGTCAAGCTGTTATAATTAAGACACGTCTCAGGCCGACGTCCACCACGCACCTCACCGTGACTAATGGTTGCTGCTGCGTTTTTTTTTTGTTTTTCGCTGACAGGTTGGTGCGGACGGTTACAACTCCCTGGTGCGTCGGCAGATGGGTGTCCAAAATTTCGCCCTTGCCTACAATCAGATGGGTGTGGTGGCAACGCTCCGGCTGGCCAACGGGCCAACCGACAACGTAACCGCCTGGCAGCGTTTCCTACCGACTGGACCGATTGCACTGCTGCCCCTGAGCGACGATACCAGCTCTCTCGTCTGGTCAACCGGTGTGGCTGAGGCGAAACGACTGCTTCAGCTCGACGGTGATGCCTTCATCGCTGCAGTTAATGCTGCTTTCGTATGTTTTTGCCTCCCTGAATCTAATCACACATAACATTGCACATTTAAAGCTTTTCCATCGCCTCTCCTTCTATGATAGCATAAACCCATGCCGCGCAACACGCTGGTTGATGACGTGATGAAGGGTGTCAATACGCTCGTCAAGCAAACCACCGGCCAGCGGCTTGAAGCAGCACCGGTCGTTGAGACGGAACTGCCCAAATCCCGTGCTGCATTCCCGCTTGGACTTGGCCACACGAGCACCTACGTTGGACAGGGCGTCTGCTTGATCGGGTAACGAGAGTTCACGGCAAACCTTACACACTCATCATCTGACGCATACGCTCTTTCCCCTTTACAGTGACGCAGCCCACCGTGTACATCCGCTTGCCGGGCAGGGCGTTAATCTGGGCTTTGGTGATGTGCAGACGCTGGTGGACGTACTAGCCGATGCAAACTACGCGGGACTGGGCATTAGCAACCTCAGCGAGCTGCTCAAGTACGAACAGCAACGATTGAAGCACAACGTACCTGTGCTGCTCACCACGCACAGCCTCCAGCGACTCTACTCGACTGATTTCGTACCAACCGTAGCACTTCGCAGCATTGGTCTCACCCTGACCAATGCCTTTCCACCTGTGAAGGTAACTAGCAACCAAACTCTAGCCAAGCAGCCAAACATACTCGAACAAATGAATTAATGTTTATGTTTTTATTTTGCAGAAATTTCTAATGAACTACGCCATGTCCTAAAATCTTACACCACGCCAAAGACGGAGAGGAGTATTTTGTAGTTTATTGTGAATTTAGGTTTCCACGATCCGGCGTAAACGCAAATCGAAATTAATATTGCAGCTGCTTATGAACTGAAATGAATATAAATTATTAGAATGTACAATTCGATGGTTGCCATTTTTGAAATACGGAAGGATAATATTGGAGAACGTATATTTTTTTTTTTTTTTATTCATTAAGAACGGCCAGGCCGTATTGCTAGAGAACGTATATTATTATGTTGTTAAAATGTTCTTTATCTTCTGTGCGTGATAATGCTTAATACCGACTTTTCCAAATGCTTCCCAATTCTTAAAGAATAATACCCTCACATTTCTACCCATCTACAGCTGACTGATTGCAAAGTTGGTCTGCTAACCGTTGTATGTACCTTTACGCTCCCCCTCCTTCCCATCAGGTGTTTGTTACAGCTGATAAAATAAACAACATTCCCATGCCAAGTAAACAGAACCCTACGTGCACGTACCGCCATCTTGCAGGGTCGGAAAAACTGCTGGAATGGAATTAGGTTCATCAACAAAACAAAGCAAAAAAAAAAA
>AXCM01004048.1:0-24224 GCA_000473375.1 Anopheles culicifacies | reverse complement strand
ACACACACACACGTAAAGCACTACGGTCAAGTCCCGTTGCACTGGACGTGGTACGCTCGTTGTAACCTCACACATAACGCGTGAGACTTACGGACGACTGAACACACGGTACACGGTTCGGTATGTGCGCTACAGTAAACGGTGTTCTGAAACGGTGCCGTACCCATCGTACGCGGCTGCATACTAAATCTTGGTGCAAATTTCACCACCGCAGCTGCTGAGCTACTTTGCGGAAATGTGCGAAAAATCCTTTCCACATTAGGGCATTCGTTGGGTGCGGAATGAAATGGAATCAGCTTTTGAGCTTTTGAATGCACTGTCCCCGAATACAATACCCCGTACCGGAAGGCCAATTCCGGCACGGGATCGGTCTTTAAGGCCATAGGGCGTGTAGCGGAACTGATAGTGCATGAACCGACCGGATGGGTGGAAATGTGACAATCGTCCCCGAAGGAAAAAAAAACACCGGAACGAACTCCATTTCGGAGTACAACTTGTCGTTAAACGTTCGCGATATTGCTGTGAAAGCGAAACCAGCGTGGCAGCGAGATTGTTGCGCCGTCAGATCGATTAGAGTAATGCTTACAGCGAGCCACTTAATCGAGTGAGTGTGATGGTTGGGAACATCAACAAATTATAGAGTCTTTTGTCATGATATTTTTAGCACTAATGCATGGGGAGTGATATGATCAGCTTGTTTCGAAACCAAATAAACGTTATTAATTAGTCAGAGGAAGATAAGTTTTGCTTAATTTTCCACCAAACAATGAAGTTATAATCCAAAGAAATAAAATAAAATAATATTGAATACAATAAAACGGACAATTTCTCCAAGATCTGGGAAGTGGTTCACTAGAAACTTTTATCAAATATCGACAGAACTTGTACCAAGAACTGCTGATCTAAATTCATTTCAAAACAACCAAAAACAATACACCAAGACCTCTTGAAGTTAAAATTTCACAAACAAGGAAAAAATATTTAGTAGAATTTACTGTGGCTTATCTAAACGTTTTGTTTTAGTTATTTTTTTTTGTTCATTTCTTCATCCAAAATAAATACAAAACATAAAAAATATAACACTAAAGTCATTAATACAAATTAACAAAATTTATCACAAAAATTTCTAGTACCATAATACCTTTCTAGTTGGCGTAACGATCTACTCGGTCATGCCGGCCATATAATGGCTTTCAAGACTTATTGATATCACCTAGCTGTATAGTCAATCCTCACGGTCCGGATATAATTGACTTTCTTCATATTCTTAACATTATTTGATTGGGCCAAACTGAAAATTATTAGTTAAACTCTTGTTGTGCTTCATAGAGTACTTAAAACATGAGAAGATGCAGATGAATTATTCTTTCATCACTTTCGAATATTCTTCTGCTCCGCTGCAACCCTTCATGGCACCAGCACTCCGTATATCTCGACACCCTGGTTAGTTGCGCTCCTGGGCGCGGTTGTCCATTCGGATTGCTACCTGGTTAGCTGGCTACTCGTCCAGATAGGGTGCTCTGGATTATACTAGGCTCTCAACAGCGGCACCACTAAGCGTTGGCCACAGAATCTTGTGTTTGAACATGCATAACACCACTGAACGAAAATGTAACACCCCTGGACGAATCAACATTTGATCACCAGATTTTTGTGGTACCGGTAATAAGCTCGGTTCCCACACATGAGACGACGCTGGATCTCTCGGGATATGTTGACAGTCACGAATGAGCCTAAGTATACAAACTCGTCAACGACCCTCAAAAGTGTCTTCGTCGGTCGTAACAGTGCTTCCTAACGGGGCCTAGTCCATGGGGGTTCCACTAGCCACTGCTGTACTCCATGAATATTTTCTTTTTTCTTGGAGAATGAGGTAAAATTCATAGAAACACCGTTTCCTATATTTTAGGTAATTGTTCTGTTAAAAAAATATTTCTGTTTTAAAGGATAACTCTTAGAAAATGTATAAAATTCTCAAAAAAGTCAGTACTTTTAATTACACCTCACAGCACTGGCTTTAAATTACACCTCACAGTTTGTCACATGCACTTTCACACCAATAACGGCCACAAGACGGAATTACACTTATTGGCTACGTACAGTGTGAAGAATATGAAACAAACGGTAATGTGCACGCTATCGGTCCAAACAATCGCACATTTCGAAAGTTCAACAACCATGAATGCCGCACCATTCGTCACTCTGTCAACCAGAGTGGACAGAGTGACAAACTTGTTGAGCGCTTATTTCTTTCTCCTGTGATGATTATTTCATTACCCTTAACATAAAGAAAGTAAGCTTAACCTTAACCGGCCATCCTCCCGACCGGGCCAGTCAGGAAGGTCATCGGACGCGAATGTCATGTTTAGCAACACTCAAGCTCGACTCGATAGCTCTATTTTGTGTGCTTAATGCCCGCCAGTACCCGTTGGCAATTAAAATGTGTTTTTCCCCGCATTCACCAACAACAACACAGCCGAGTTGCAGCAGTGTGGAATTGAAAGTACGTAAATTATATCTCAACTGATCATTACCGGGGGGACAGTTGCAGGGTGGTGGAGATGATACCCCGAAGGCGGAAAGCGACACAGATCGTGGCAAAAGATGAGTGGTGGTATAGATGTTTATAATCCCACCCCCAGTTCTCCATCCTTTCCTTGTAGGCCATTTCCCTGGGAAGGTTTTTCTTTATTCCGCACGTTTATGATGTTCCGCCATGATGTCGTTTGCGGTGCATAATAATGGCATAATTAAAGTGTTTTTTGTTTTTCCCCTTTTCGGGGGAAGATTTTTGTTTTGGTTGTTTTTTTGACTGTCGGCTCTTGTGGGAGGAAGCGACAAACCGCAACGGGTTAATGAGCGAACGTTTTTATAACGACACAATCACAATTTCGCTTGTAGTAACATGAAAATGATCCACTTCCTTTGCGAAATGTCTTGCTCGGCGGGGGAATAAAGCTTGTTGAGTTGAAATTCTTCAGCAACATGATGAGATCGCTTTGTGAAATTGTCAAATTTGGTTTAGACAACTTGAAGGTTCCAGACGAAAAAACAGAAAATTATTTAACATAACTCAACATTAAAAATGATCGTATAAATGTCATCTGACAGTCGTATAAATTATAACTCAACCTCGTTGATCATCACTTTGAAGAATGAAACACAATTTGAAGATCAACTGAAAATAATAAATTATACGATTAGAACCAAACACGTACACCGAGAAGAAGATCAAAACGAAACGTTCGCATGTTAAAGATCATGTTTCAACACGATTTTATTTGTATCGATCAGATCACTCGGAACGGATATATAGCGGAACGATTTCTCCATTTTATTTGCCTCGTTCTCTGGACACCGATTTCTGCTCGAACACAAAACAAACCCGAATCGCCTAACCAGCCGGATGATTAATGGTCTATCGTCCACCCCCCGGAAGCGACAGTGGCGACCCAAATCTCACACCTGGGCAAACAGTTTCCCGGCAGGGGCGGGGACTCGGGTTCGTGGGAAAATAAAAACCGTCACCCGTTCCGATCGTACCGATACGATCGGATCGGTGTCGCCTATTGTTGGCAGAAATCAGTCAAGCCATTAATCAATCAACTGAGCCGGTCCCCAAAAGAGGGTGACCTGGGGGACTGTCCTGGGGGATGGCAATTTTCCAAGACTGCTGATAGTGAGAGCTGTTTTTCACACCCCATCAACGGAGCGGTCAAGGTGTTTGCCAATTAGAAGTGGCCAATTAATAACCCATCTTGGAGTGGGCGAACTGAAAAAAAAAAACACCACAACCTCTCGGGAAAGCTTTCATTTTCACCATTAATCCGTTGCACCGAACAGGACGGAGAAGGTGATGAGAATTGCGCATCTGCTTTTGCATGTTTTTCCTACAGCTTCGTATGGGAATGACGTGTGCCAACGATAAGATGGAACTGAAAATACCCAACTGCAGCAGACGGTGCGAAAGGACAATAAAAAGCTTTCAGCTGCCGAAACTAATCACAACGGCATCCAGCCGATAGTGGTAATGCTTTTTTTTTTTTTTTAATGGAATAATCCTCACAGGATGCCTCGCAGACGCTTCACTACTAAGAGGAATGTTCAATTTTAGTCACATTCCTCATATTCAACTTTCTAATACCATTCGAAAGCACGCGATCGGGATGGAGCAGCACGCAAAGCAATTCTTCCTTCCCCTGGAGCTGATTGATGTGGCCATCGTTTTATCGTTTGATTTCCCTCGCAACTTCTTCTAATGGTTTTTTCCTTCTTCTTCTTCCTCCTTTTGCTATTATTGTGTTTTGAAGATGGAAAACTGACCAACAAGATGATGACCCGGACACTGCCGCTTCACTGCCGGCGGAAAGGTTGACGAACCGAAGCCCGATCGGTGCGGTATCGAGACCTAACCGATTTCGCTTATTCATAAGCATCAGCAGCCCACTCTCATTGATTATTCATTTCGCATTAAACCGGTAAGCACTCGCCGGCAGCCACTTGTGCGAACAATCAATTCCCGGCGCACCGGTGACATCGATGCGCCGGCAGACGGGAAACTTTAATTGCTATTCGGCAAATGAAAGCACGGGTTGGAAAGAGAAGCGAGCGAGAGGAGGCGGAATAAAAAAGCACGTGACAATGTACCAGGCTGTGAAGTGCATTGTACAATGAGTCAAAATTATGAGAGCAGAAAGACCGAATTTATCAACACGAATCAGATTGTAGTGCGACTTGTGACAACTGACTGTGAGGTGGAATAAAATACATAAAAGTTGGGTTTTCGTTCCACAATAAAGATTTCCGTGCTTACCATTTCAAAAGAGATATCTTCCTCTTCCGATCTTTATAAAGAGATCACTTCCCCGACGTGAGCATTTATGATTGATTTCTTTTTTTTTTCAACTCTACGACTGTTTCGTGGGCTTGGCTAGTTGCAGAAGTCCTCTACGCCCACCTTTTTGGCAGAGACAGCAACCTAATCACTTCAGTTTGGGCCTCCTGCGACCCATCTACCTCTGTGGACGGCCTGTAAACACTTTACAGTCTGGGTTGTCCGGTGTCATTCACATGTCGTGTTCTGACCACCGAATTCTATTGAGTCTATCTATCCGCTTACAACGAAGGCGGCTTCTTCATTAGCCAGGGCTACACGATTCATGTCCATGTCTCAGAGGTGCATGAGAGTACTTGCATTATACAGCTTCCGTACAACATAACACAGGATATCCATCCAAAAATGCTCATATTGTTTCCACAATCGAATTTGTCGTTTCGCAAAGTTAGAATAACATGAGTGTAAGATTGTTTTTTAGAACTAATCATTTTAAAATACGGTATAAACTTTACCTAGTTCAAATGATCCTAGAAAAATAATTGAGTATATTGTTTTCGTTGTCTTGTGAAGCCTGACATGTAATTAATTGGTTATCCAGGCAAAATTTCATTTATTTTAAATTTTATATTTGTACGTGTGTACATTTATGGTATATTTTTTCATATTCATAATGCAGAAGATTACTTTTACCAATCTTCCAAACTTTTACTTTGATTATTCAAATAAAAATGTTACGGATTTTATAATTCCAGCCTCGGGTTGGTTAAGTTCCCTCAAACTTCCTATCTGAAAGCTATTGGTGGAACTGACATTTGATCTCCTACTGATCTTTAATAGTGTGATCATCTATTTATACGCCACCACCTGTGTCACTCATCAATATTAGGCAGGACCGCTGATGATACCACTGTTTATTTAAGTTTTGCCACTTTAATCTCCAACCTGAGGTTTTTCACCGCTTGCTTGATCCTATTATAGGCATCTGCTATCTGGTTGAGCCTTGGGCCAATTGGGGTGGCTTCAAGAAAGTGGGTTGGTGGATAGATTGACCAGTCTATCCCCTTGATAATAAGATCCCTATTATTATTGTTCGTATTTTGATCATTTATTATTCTTACTATTATTAGACTCTCACTTATCACTGCTATTGATCAAATTTAACTTCTTTGCTATCATTTCCCAATTCCCGCTTTGCCAAAGCAATCGAAAGCCAAAGCCGCTTCCGTTCGCTTAATTCTTTGTGGCCATGTTTTCATCACTCATCTGGCCATTTGCTGTTGAAAACCCACTAATTGAGCTTTTCCCGCCTGCACACTCATCATCACTCTCACCGATTTGCACAAGGCGACGGAAAACCAATTAGATTGCGCCGACCTTCACCTTCCGTTCTGGCGGGAATACGCCGGCAAGGAAAAAGCAATGAGGAGAGCATGCATGGGAAAAAGCCTGCAAGCCGGCACGAGAGAAGAAAACGAACTGCAAACGGAAAGGGAAACTGTTCCCAGGGTACCGGAAAGCATGATCGTTCCAAGATCGGCATAGAAGATGATCGTGTCTCTGTTAGAAGCTAGAGTGAGTGAGAGAGAGAAAAACACTCTACCACTCTAGAGACAATGGTGAACACTGATTAAAATAAATGAAAGTTTTCCCTCCAACGTGACACGGAACAGCATCTTTCGGGCTGGCGGTGCAAGCAAACCGTTTTTCCGCGTGCTCCGCAGTAAGCCCCCGGTGGCGGTAGACTTGTATTTTTTGGCTGTACGGCAACGATGATGCTGCAGAATGGCCGGATGAAAACAAAAGGTTAGTCGCGTTTTAGCTTCGGCAGTGTGGTTTGTTCGTGGAAAAACGTGCATCTTTTGTTTCAACCCACGCCCCGGCAAAAGGTCGTGGCTGTCGGAAGGTTTTTTTTTGCTTCCGCGGGAAACAGACCCCGCGTGGAAGACAATTTTCCGTTCAAGGTGCTCACCGAGTGAAGGGGTACGACGAGGGCGGGTGGAATATCTTGGCGAAAGTTTGACAGTTGGCCCTCGTTCCGGGCGTGAAAGTGGGTACTTTCGTGTGGGCCTACCCCCATGCTCGCGAGCATCACTTCCAACCAACAGCCCAACCCGGGTGCCCGGTCGTTTATGGGTTTCGAAATTCGAAACGGATTTGCAAAAGCACCACCACAGCCCAAACCGTTGTCGGGGGATTGGAATGCAAAATTGATTATTCATCTCGCTCCCGGAGGCGCGCGTGTCCAAAAATGTACATTTTTTGTTGTGTCCGTCCGCGCACGGTACGGTCAGGAAGCCTCGAAGCAGAAGCGAAAGTGACAATTGGTGGTTTATTTTGTTTCGTCAGTGTCGATGGAAAAATGCTTCTGACCGGGGGGAATCGTATGGATGGCTTGGGATATGGGATGTGTCGCATACGCTTCCTTTTGGATGGCGATCGTTCAGCTCGTCCGTTTGCCCTGGCACGTTACACGGTCTTGAGCACCGGACTCGAGCACGTTACGAGAAATGAGTGTGCGCGCACCTTCACAATCCCTGCCAGCTGAGGTTTTGTTGGTGAAATTTGGGTTAATGGTGCTGATTCATTTTCAAACACACCTTACCAATTGCGTTGGTGCGCTTGTGCTTCAAACGCAAACTGTCTCTTTTGTTCGTGACTCATCCCACGTCACGGAAAAGGAACTGATCAATGATGATCTAGCCATCACATCTTTATCCTCTTGTTGGATGATTCCAAGGTTCCCTTCGTTCAGAGTACCAACATAAGTCGTAAATAATGCTCAAGTGGAAGTTCCTCCTCATCAGATGACGATGGTGTGGAATTCCTGAACCAAACCTAAACACTATGATAAAGTGATCATTCACAAATGAAAGTAAACCCTTCGATGCCATCCGCACACCGTACTTCCGTGTTTTGCATTATTATTGGAGGACAACGGTAAAGAGACCGTCATTATTCATTGCTCTTAAGCGAACGATAGGCTTAGCTCTCGGACATTCGTACATTCGATGATGTCATTTGTTTTTACACCGGCCGTATTATTGTTCTTCCGGTGAAAGTTATTAAGTATGGGGCTTTTGCTGTGTGGAATGGAGATTTGTTTTCCCCCCTTGCTGCTTATCGTTACTTTCTTTTGCATTGACAATTTCATGACGCATGACGTGTTTGTATCCGGATGTATCGGCTTGAACCGAGAGTAGGGAATCGGCTTGAATGAGAATAAGTGTAGGGATTTATTGTTGGATAATTAGGACTTTAGGAACGCGTGACTCTTTAATCCTGTAGAGTTGAGCTAATTACAGCCATTGATGTTAATTTTCTTTCTTTCTTGACTATAAATGACTAATTGTTCATAAGATTAAATAAAAAAGGTTTTGTAAATTTTAATTAATCAGCTGCGAGCTACAGATAGCTTCAATGAAGAATTTAAATAATCTAATACAGTATCTGGTGTACAGATATGCTTGTTTTAGCTAATGTGTTGATTGCAGCTGTACATTGGCTGATGGAAATAAATTTTATAGTGTTTTAATAGTTGCGATCTGTAACTTTTAAGCTTGATAGCCGAAATTATTTTTTTCAATTATTATATTTAAATAAATAACTATTCTTATTGGACAATTCCAAGAACAATGTTTAGGCAACTCGGGGATATTATATTTTATATTTTATTATTATTGTCAAGAACAAATAATTGATTGATTCAAAATAAAGACCTTTACAAGATGAAATTAATGATTTTGCAATAATATAATAAAAAAAAAAACACAACCATGCTTCAATAACGTTTATCACAGGATATTTTCACATATTTGTTACTAAAAATAGAAATAAAAGCGTTCTAAATCAAATATAAATGACATTGACTAACAAGTAAGTTCTAAAATATGTGTGTCTGTAGTAAATAGAAAATAACTTGTGTGGGTTGTATCTAATATAGATTAATAAATCTGAATGAATGGATGACTCTGAATCCTTATTTAGAAGAAAATGATTCCTCTAAGATTTATGAATGAGGATGAGTTTTGTGAGTTGTCTCATGAATTGAAACACAAAAAATAACTCTTGGTTAATTATCTGTTTAAGAACATGATTCATAAGAGTTTATAACTCCTACATTTTGCTGTCTGCTATCAGATGTTAACAGACAAATGGAACACACAGTTGGACATCGTAATAAAATGAATATTTAAAGCATCTTATTTTTCATACGATTATCTACAGTTCGAACATCAAGTAAAGGAGTAAAGGAGTTTTGTTAGTAAAAAATCAATAACTAAATTGTAAGAATGAAATTGAAGAACAAGGATCATTAGATAAATCAATAATTAAATTAGAACATAAAGTCCAATATGTTCTGCATTTTAAAAACATAATTGTAATACAAAACGTCAATTGAATAATTTGCTTATTTTTTTGTTCTAAACAGTTTAAAGATACTTTCATAAGAACATGATGTGTAACCCTTGATGGCGTTAGAATAGATAAATCAGTCGCATTGAGTTATTCTGGGTGTTTCAATCTAAAGAACAAGTGGTTTAGAGGCGATTCCTCGTGGTAGGAAATGGTTTTTTAACGGATCCCTTATATCCAAAGAGTCCAGCAATATGGCCTGGCCATTCCCCATGAATAAAAAAAACACCATCCAAACAGTCCCATAACACACGTCACAATAATTGTTCTTTTTTCCGGCATATCGTGCCATACGATCCCCGTATCGTCCACTATAACACCACTGATTAGACTAACAAATAAGGCCCAAAATCATATTCCATCGCACATTTCAAAATATACCGTTCCCGGAGGTTGCAATTTACCGCCGGCTTTCATCAAGCGCTAAAGAAAGCCGCCTAGATAAGCATTAATCATTGAAATATGTGCGTGTGTGAATGACTTTCCATCGCTATCCAGCTTTCTGGAACCGCAAAACCCATTCGTTAGCATGCGCACAAAGGTGCACATTACACATATGTATGTATATGCCTTCCAGCAAGTGGCTTCCATTACCACCGATACGCACCTCAGTAGCGGTGGCATATGATAGTAGCGAACGTTAATTAAATGTAGTTGCGATCACATCGTGGTCATATAGCTTTTTTGTTTGTTTTAAACCATTTTTCCCAACCCGATTGGAGCGCTCGGAAGTGGGATGCAGATTATGAGTTTCATTATCAAAAATTCCACCCAAGGCGCACAAGGGAGCGGCATCCCATCCACTGTTGTCGAATTTGTGGCAAATGTGTGCAGGTGCGTGTGTGTGTGTGTGTGAGTGTGCGAGAGCGTAGTACACCTGATATGGCCGGTACCGCCACCAGGCCGAAACCCGTTTGGACGATCGGCTCGCGCCCGTGTTTGTGACCCACATTTGTGCGAGCCAGCCTGCGCCTGATTTCTGCACATCGACCGAACCGTGACGCATATCCGTTACAAACATCCGTGTCCGGCTTACGCTTGGCCAGCAAACCGTCAACAAAATGTGTGCTGCTGCAATGGCGGGTGGTAATTTGCACACCTGATCGTACGCTGGCCATGACTCAACAAAGGAGCTAAGCTGATACGGTTCCTCGGATTTATGTAATCATTATCCTACAGAGTGAGGTGTCCGAGACATGTATCGGTCGGGTGGATTTTCCAGGGTTTCAGGATATGCTGGCCCAAAATTGAATCCCACTCCACGTGCATATATTCCGCGCTATTATTCATACGATTGGAATGGGGAGAAAGTGCCATCGCAAGGTATTCCGGACCAACAGCAGAGGACTCTCAGAGATACTCTTTCACATAAAACACACACACCAGTGCTCGCACGGCTCTCAGGTGTCTCACTTGTACGTTCGTTCAGCCGTTTGACCGAGAAAGTGACCAGCAATAAGGGTGCGCAAAGTCAAGACGGGACGGTTGTACGCAACGAACCGCAGCCGTTCGGTCATACGAGCGCAGAGGGCACGGACACATACCGCCGGCTGGACGAATTTCGGTTTTAACCTACATTCAACCAGCCGTGTAGTTGTCGGTCGCTTTCCAACCTTTCCTATGTTGACACTTTGCCACTGTCCACCAGACAAATGAACCTACCTTGTACGTGCTAGATGATGGGGACGGTCTGCTCCTTCTTGTGGCACACTGCTAATGCAATCCAAAAAACCGGACCAAACGTCTTGGGCAAGGGTTCTGATCGTTGCACGATCGAGAAAGAAACTGGCGTTAAGGTTTCCAACTTTTCACCTTAACATTCACACCGTACACGAGGATTCACGCTTCGAAATGGCACGAACTGCGCATGTGGCTTTATCCTTTTGCACACGTGACCCACTTCACTTCCGTTCGTTACACGCCGGAGCCCTGTCACGAATCCCTCTGCTGTACCAATTCTCCCTTTGGCCGGACACGTACACACACACCATCAAACACACACAAATACACACGGCCTTACACACACATACAAACACGGCGCACTGCTGTACACGTACCGTGGAATTTCACCGAACTTCTTTGCTCCGGTGGCACGCGGTGTTTCACCTGTAGCACACTTATTTTTTCCTGTTTTGTTTCCTTTATGTTTTGTTTGCTTCCTTGCTGGAAGATTAACGTATCAATTTCATCACTGCACGTTGTTCTGAGTCGTGGTGGGCTGTTAACGGATACCGTGTAGCCTGCCTTGTATACGGTTCGGCTCTCCGTACAACACTGCTAGGCCGCTGGGATTTCTACGAGCGAGCAAGCGACAAAACGACCGCACCGGACGGCGGATCATCAACGAATGGCGCGAACCCGTGCATCGAAACTTTCTATTCTGTTGATCCATTTCTCCTTCTCCTTCTCTTTTGCCGTGCTGGTATGCTGTTGCTGGAGCATCAAGCAAAGCAGCAGAAAGGGGAGGTTTTGTTTACATGCACTAACCGATATCAAGGGTGTCGAACCATACGTTCGATGCGTTATTTTTAATTTATCAACTATTATAACGAAACTTGAGATATTTGAGTCATATTGTGTATTAATTGGGTCATGAAATACTGGACACTTCAATTTCAATGTATTTTTTTTAGATTACTTTTGAAATCGATAACAAATATCGTGATAGTGATGAGGCTTGTAGGATTGGGAATAAGACTTGAAAATAAAATATATTTTTTATCAAATGTAATATTAACAACTGGTACAGCAAATTGCAACTCACTTCTTAACGTACATGAAAAAAATATAAAATGATTAGTTTTTTTATTATTTAAATTTGAATCTTTAAATAAATACAAATCAAGTTTAGTACTTTGCAAGGACAATTGCAGCAATATAAAATATGTACACATTCAAGAACTATTTCATGAAAACATTTATGATATGATTTTTAAGAGGTTTGAAAAAGTATATCAAGAACCTACATTGTAATAAAAAAACCATAAGATCTGTAACGAACGCTCATAAACAGTTTTACATTATTTAAAGGCTTTTCATCTAGATCCTCTGGAAATTAGTTATTTATAACATTGAAATGCCAAACACGACAACTTAGACAGAATTGAAATACTGTCTTATGAAATTATTATAACGTGTTTAGTTATAATATAAAAGATATCCTTCTCTTTTTAACCAATGTTTATTTGTATGATGATGATATGAACCATGTGCATAGCAAAGGCTTGATTACTGCAAGATTTACACGAGTTTCGCTACGCAGCGTTACGCATAACGTGTTAGCCAAGACACAGTAACGGCAAACACGTGCAGCTTCCGTTACCAAGAAACGCACTATGGAACGTGGAAAAGTCTTTCACCAGATATGGGTTGTATCGTTTGGTGTGAGGTTTTTAAAATCTTTACATCCGCAAATATTATTATTGAGTATTCCATCGCTATTAGGTTAACTTCCCAAACATCCAACTCTTCATGTCCAGTTCAAAGCAATCCGAAAGGTTCGTCTCTTATCTTTCAAATGACATTCTTTGAAGAAAGAGTCATGGCATCCCTAACCTTCAGAAGGTTAAGCTGTGATACATTTCTACGTGGTAAATTATTGCTTTAGTTTCTCATTATCTCGCCAATACACAATCAATAACCACTGTTTCACTATTTGTTTTTCACTAATGTTTATTAACATTTTGTTCAGGTTTCCTTTTTGACACAGTGTGCAACTCATGTACTATTGTTTGTTTTCCTTTCTCGAAAAAATGAATTATTTCTCTTTTTACGGCCTTTTTTTGCGTCTCTTTGTTTTTTTTGTCCTTGTTTCGTTCAATTTGTTCAAAGGAATTGGCCACAATCTTTTTTCGCCGGGTTCGCTCGCCCGGATCAACTTCGTAATTCGGTTCCACGTGACTGTTCCTGTCTAAATTTCCTTCTAATGTGTTTGTGTGTGTGTACCCACTTTGCAATGGTACAATAATAATTACGATCAAATATATAATAAATTTTTATAATGTATATTTCTATATACAAGCGATACATTTGGAACGGGAGAACGTGGGGTGGCAAGAAACTTTCCCTTCACTTTGCACCCTCTATTGCAACGATTGTGTGTAAAACTATTGTTGTGAAATGTTGTATTCCTTGCCACTTATTTTGAAAGGTTTTTTTTCTTTTTCTTCTTCAAACATATCTTTTCTTTACTGTGCCCTGCATGTGTAACCTCCTTTCAGGTGGTAGAAGAAGAAAACAATGTTTAGTTTTTCTTGTTACATTTAGTATAGTTAAACCTGTCCGTGTAAGGGTACCTAAGAACGACAAATAACAGTTTGCTCTTTATATAAACGAACAGCGTGTTGTACTACGGTGTGACACCGCTTCTATGCGTGTATGAATATATACTTATGTACGGTTGTTGTCTTGGATGGATCAAATTGTTCAAAACGCGCGTCGCTTACAGTTACACTAGGCGTGCAACTTGACGCAAATCGTTCCATACGCAACGGGTAAAACGGATCGAGAAAACTTAACTTGCACGTACGAGCGTGTGTGCCATTGTGTGAGTTTATTTAATGAAACAACACAAACCACACACGCTCCCGCGGCGATACATATAGTTCGGTAATACTTGCTGATGTTCCTGATGATTGTAAAGGGGTAGTTGTGTGATTAAAAATTAGTACGTTTGCGTTTGGCGCATTACTCTGCTAAATGAACTATTTACAGCACACTCACAAAAAAAAGTAGGGAAACACCTAGCATGATAGGCTCCCAGGTGTTGCTAAACGAAGGTGCGCAAATGCGCCTAAAAGCAACAAAGAAGTGTAATCACTTGTAGTGGCATAGAGGTATACTAGAGTGATAGAAAAGTAGCAATAAATAATCTCATACCGCAACCGAACATAACGTTCTGCCGGCAAAACTAGTCAGAACCACCAAGCCCTTTAAACAGTGGCACAGCACTGTAAACAAGGGCCCCAGAGCCCCATGAAGCGTTCGTACTGCTATTCGCTACGCTATTTATAAACACGTTTTATTCTGCAACTAATTGATGCCTAACTTAAGAGTAATCTAGCAAAACTAATCCCTATATCAACTATACGTAGCTAAATCAGTATATTGCAAACATGCCCATCTTTACTAGTTGGTAAAATGAAGTGTAAAAAATTATAAAAGAAGGAAACGAATACTTGTACGATATTGGTTGGCGATGGTGGTCGCTTGCACAATATGGAAAATAACAGAACTAGCAGCATAAGGTTGCCTGGAGGTAGCAAATGGATTAGTGGCGATAAGATAAAACAAATACTTCCTGATAGTGTGTCTCGGATCGTGTGATCTCTGTAACTTGCCGAAGCGGGGGAATTCCCAACAATACCGAAGCAGCTACCACTGGCTAAAGGAAGACCTAAGTGACGCCGTTACGCCGGTAACGCTATGATGTCCATGCCTAAGTGTAAACTGATAGTCACATGTGGGGTTTGTTTTGTAGTGTTAGTAAACGCTTGTATGGAAGGATGATGGGAACAAACAGACGGGCCCAGTTCGTACCGTGGTACTCGTGTCGTTTGTGTGTGTAGATCGCATTTTTTGGCATTATTTCTTCTGCACACCTGTGTTTGCTACATCCTATATCGTTCAGTCCTCTCACAGTAGATACACGAAACAGGAAAACAAAGATCTTCACATAATAAACGCTGCGCAATTGTTGCCGCCTTGCACAACTTCCCAACCCGTGACCGTATTGATTCTAGATGTCTTTTCTACTCCACCTCATGTACGTTTGTGATTTACCGCTTCCAACTCGCTACTACAATAATGATTAATTGCTTTTAAAAAATGGACGTCAAAAAGTTTACGAATTGATTCACTCTTTCAGACCGATTGCCCTTTCAGACTTCTTGAACATTCTTTCGCTTCTCGCTTTCTAGTTGCCCTATGGTTCGCTGTTTCGTTACCGGATTGTTCCTTTGTATGACTGTTGTGTAATGTGTAGTGTTTGCTGTGCTGTTATGTGCAACATAACTCAGCTTCGTTTTTCTTTATAGTATGTTTGGCAATTTTTTACTTCATATAGTTCATTTAAATCCTAGACCTGGATCGTTCAACAGCTTGGGGTTGATTACTTCAGAAGATGGAAGAAGATGCATTCAGGAGAAGAGAGTGGCGCCATTGCGCCGACACTGTAGGATCGTATTTGCACCTACGACAATAACGACTACAGCATCCGGGGACTTCTCCTTATCTAATGGGCTTTTTACACGATTATTAGCTATTGCTCTTAATTTGCTATTGCACAAGGGTGATGCCCGCTAGGCAAGAGTGGCTCGATGGCGCGGTGCAAAATTGAAATATATACTTTACTATATGCTCTCTTCGCTTCAACTGTACGCGGGTGTTTGTTTGACACATCCAATCAGGTTCTACGTTAGAATTGTTTGGCGCATTGGTTTGCATTTCGATTTGTTTCTGTTTGATGAGTTTGTTTGTTTGTTGCTTTTGTTTTACGTCTTCACTGACGGTTAGGACGGAGAAACATATATAGCAACATATTGTTTTTCTGCTAACTTTATCTAACCGTCTTTTTGAACGCATGTTACATAGGTAAGTAGTTCCATAGTACTACCTCACTTACTACTCTGCAATACCACTTTATCATCCTGCCGTACGACAGTCCCGATAAAGAATTGCAAATGGCTGCAATGACCATCATATCATATCGTTTTTTTTCTCTACTTATCTATTATGGTTAACCCGTTCATGTTGTTACCGGAAGCGGTGCAATTGTTATTGCTACCGTTACTGCAGACGCTGCTCGTCAGTGGCGCTCCGTTAGCCGTAGCCATGGTCGCGGCAGCACTGTTGCCCTGCTGTTTAAGCTTATCGAACAGCTGTAACTTTGAGCGAACGTTACCTTCGCAGATGTTGTTTAGCCGAATTTGGGGAGCGTTTGGAACAGCGCCAGTAGCTTGCTGCTTACGTTCCAGCTCCAAACAGAATGCTTCATACTCGAAGCGCTGTTTCAATTCGGCCTGCGAAAGCTTTGCGTTCGCTGCAACGGCGGCCACTACCGTGGAGGTGGACGCATACGTTCGTGCACTATCGTTAACTGTTCCGTTTGGTGTTGCTGTTGGTGTGTTTGGCGATGCCGTCGCTGCGGCAGCATTAGCGACCGTAGCGCTCATCGCGATACAGGATGGTGCAGTCGTTCCCGTCGAATAGGCCGCACTCGGACGATGGTAATGATGATGATGGTGATGATGATGCTGCAGATGTACCGAGCTACCCGCACCACCGCAGTGGCTCCCGGAGGCGGATGCGCCCAGCTGAAGCGTATCAGGTACAGTGAATGGTTTGAATGTTTGGCCCTTGCGCTCGAAATACTCGACGATCTTAGCGATCTGTGCCGAGCGGGTGTTGGGCATGTTCGTACACGAACGATCATCCCACAGCAGCGAGTCCGAACCGGCCAAACTGCTGATATCGTCCGAGCTGTCGGTAAAGATCGATGATGAACGATTTTTGCAATACAGCAGCTGATTGGTGAACTGATTCTTCTGGATCATACTGCTGATTTCGGAATCGAGCGCTAGACGATTGATCAAACCCATGTCTATCGAACGGGCATCGATGTCTACATTGCTCAGCACGTGATGATGTCGGCTGTGCAGCTGATGATGTACCGGATGATGCAAGTGGTGCAGGTGGTGGTGATGGTTGAAACGCTTGCGTATCGAATCCGAAAGCTCCAAATCGTCCATACTTCTCAGGGAACTGACCGTGGTCGAGCTGTCGTCGAAGAACAGTATGCTCGAGCTATCGTTCAGCGTCTGGTTGGACATCAGACCGGTCAACCCGTCGGCAGGTGTTCCGCTCGAGGCTGTCCCAGGTCCTCCACTGGCTAGCGGCGTTGCTCCGGCGTAGATGCATCGACACATCGATAACCGGTCGGTTGACTCGAAGTGTGCTATCTGCTCCAAGCAACAACAGGGCGAAGATTTGTACGTACCAAAGTCTTCGTTGAGACACGAAAAAAATCCACTTTCTGTAGAACCCCGTCTGGTGAGAATGCGGGGCGTCTCCAGCACTCCGTCTCCTTCCGGACATGCATCCTTCCCGCTGGGACCAAGTACCCCAGACTCACTAGTCACGGTTGTACCAGAAGCAGCATTTATTAGCCTATCTTCACCATTCCTTTGCTCGCTATCATGTTTCTGTCTCACAACTACAACCTCCTCCTCCTCCTCCTCATCTTCCAGCTGGGTTGACTCTCCATCACAACTTGCACCATCCTGACCTTCTTCCGTGCCACTGTCTCCGTTATTACTTCCACACAGATGCACCAGATTACCAGCGGTACTGCTACTAGGGGTTTTCAAGCTTTTGCCTCCAGCTTTAGACTCCTCCTCATTCAATTCCAATTCCTCGTCAGCAGGATCCTCGGACACGATCGAAGGCATTATAGGTTTCACACTACCGTTGGACATTTTCTTTACAGTAGTTAAATTGACTGCATTTGCGGACACCGCAGCACTGGTGGTTGTGTTCGCTGCCTTTGCCGACGGAACCGCGCTGGTACTCGTTACTTCAGTCTCAATTTGGCCACTCTTGTACAGTGGATGACTAGAGAGTTCGGTGAAGCTGGCCCGATACTTTCGAACGTTACCAAGTGACACTTTCCGATACTCGCTCGCTAACGCACCACCGGCCGTGTGTTCTTCGTCCTCCTCGCCATACTCCTTGCGCGGTGAGGTGGGTGAGTTTGGTAAACTTTTCGGCTGACCCTCGCCATTACCGCTGCCCGCACTAGAACCATTCGAGCTTGCCATGCCAACGCAGCTTCTACCGTCACGTGCATTACGCACGATCTGATTTTGCACCGAGTTCCAGGCCCGAAAGTATGGTGCCGATATTTCGAAGCAAGAGCTAAACAAATCCCCCGAACTGTACGTCGTTACGGCTGGCTTGGGTCCCAGAATCTTTTTGACACCCTTCAACTGCGACAGCGCACTGAACGGGTTCGCTTTCGTTCCGGTACCCTGTTCCGTTTTGGCGCGCGGTTTGTACTGCGAATCCTTCAGCAGCATCGTTTCCGCAACCTTCCGGAGCGTTTGGTTGGAGTAGGTGGGCGATTCTGGAATTGCTGGTTCGGCCGGCCGAACTACCGAGTTGCCCCGTTGGTACATATGATAACGCGCCTTATCACTCGGCGTTGTGTGCGGTGGAAATACGATCACATTCTCCGACAGTGATCGCCGATGGTGCAGCGGGTTTTGGGAATATTCCCCACTGCCTGACGGCGTCGTATTGGTGCTGCTACCCGTCGAACTATTTTCACTCACGGCCGGTACCGGTTCGGAACTGCTGCTGGTCGAACCGTTCAATCCGTTCACACCAACACCGTTCGAGATCGCACTTCCATTAGCTATGTTCATTCGGTAGTGTGCCTGTTGCTGCTGCTGCAGATGGTTGTAGCTATCCTCGCACACATCCGATAGCAGTGTGCACTTCTTTACACACTCCGTGAACGTTGGTCGACTCTTTGGATCATACTGGAAGAGAAGGAAGCTTTATCAGTATTGGTTGCACACATTTGCGGACATTTTTACTTACAGTACAACAGTAGAAGGCCAGTCTTAAAAACGCCGGTGGCGTATCGTTTGGACACACATCAGCAAAAGCAATGTAGTCCAAACCAAACGTATCAGTTCTGGGCATGATGTCTGGATCTGCCTCTATCTGTGGGTCACAAACAATGAACGATAAACGTTAGCAGAATGTTATCCAATTTCATCTCTAACAATGTTGTACAATATTTACCCGAGCTATTAATTCACACAAGATTATTCCA
The DNA here is from genome assembly GCA_000473375.1 of Anopheles culicifacies. Taxonomy (NCBI): domain Eukaryota; kingdom Metazoa; phylum Arthropoda; class Insecta; order Diptera; family Culicidae; genus Anopheles; species Anopheles culicifacies. The sequence goes on along the minus strand of AXCM01004048.1, from coordinate 5,136 downwards.
AAGGAGAATACATCACTGGTTTGATCGTACCACTGGCCTTTGAGACACTCTGGACTCATCCAGTACGGTGAGCCAACAGTGTCAAGGCGAGGTTTACCACTGGAAAGCAAGTAAACAGACGTTTACAATTCGTTAATTCGTTGATAATAAAAATAATTGAAGTAACTCGCAAGATACTCACCACTTTCGGGGGATGTTAGCGGCTAGCCCAAAATCTCCGACAACTGCATCGAACATTCCATCCGGTAACCGTTTCACAAGCACATTCTACGAGAGTACAAAAAAAAAATGGAATGATATATGATTGATGTCCCATTTGTTACAAATCGACCAAACAATCCATTACCAACTAGGTGGATAACAACAACGTACCTTGCTTGTTAGATCGCGATGGAAGATACCGACATCATGTACGTACTGCATTCCACGTGCAATCCCTAATGCGATTCTTATCTTCCAGAGCGCCGGAAGGTACTGTGCTTTGTTCGCGATCAGCTGCTCCAGTGAACCGTCCTCGATGTACTCTGTGAGGGCGTGTAACTGTCCTTCCTGCACGCAGACGCCCATAAACCTGGTGATGGGAGAAACATAGAAAACGGTTTGAGTGAGAGATTGAATCATAAAGCATAATTAGAGTAGATTTATGATGTAATTCTTTAGCGAATAATTTTTTGTCCAATTAAATACACGAATCGATAAAATTCCAGTTTCAGTCCAAACACTTAAATCTATTCGATTGATTATTCTGTTGATCATGTATAACACATTTGATATCATCATTTTACGACGCATGATTGCGAGGAAAGTGTCGAACCGGAAGCGAAACTAAGAGTGCATCACATGTTGAGGAAATGGGTTCGATCTGCGTGATCTGTGTGTGTGTGCTTTTCCCAATTCGTTTTAACAAACGATGATAATGTGTCTCGAACCACTTACGCCATACATCGACGTTCGGAGACACGAACGAAAAAACTAAAACCAATCATTTTCGGCACAAATGAAGCGAATTTTCCAACCAGCCGCACTCACGATCCCTTCAGGGCACATCTGGCCGTCCCAATCGTTTGTCAGGTTGGAACAGTGCGATTGCATAAGCCGCATAAGATCCATCCGTCAATTGTTGACTTCATTAATCAGGGTGTCGTTGAGAAAGCAAAGAAAGAAAAGAAAAAAACACAGCGCACACAACCCCAACAGTGGAAAAGTGAAAATCTATAACGACGTAAAAAGAGATGAGAGGCCTCGCAACTAATGTTTAAACAATCGCACCACTTTTATTGACGTTTTGATTTTGGGTTCCTTCATTTGGTTTTACAATGCTTTACCAATCGCATAATAACGATTATGTCTATTTTACTATCGAAATGGATTGGTACATTTATATAATAATGCATTACGAGTAGCAAAACCGAACGATATTATATTTTAAGCTATATGAATTACTTCTGTTCTTTTTTCAAGAAAAGCACTTAAAACAAGATAGCGGTATTTGGTGTAAAGTGCAGTAATAATTGTATACCATAAACACACAGCTTGAGACCGACCAAGTCCAAGTCGTAATCTTGTCGTCTTCTTGAAGATGTTTCCCACCAACCGTTTAGCCGGTCGGTCGGCTTCCGACCCGATCTATTTCATTGCGAGCTGGGAATTTAGAGAATCTGTGTTACTTAACGGATTCCTTCTGACCTCCGTGCGAATTCATACACCGGGATGAGACCGGTCCGGTCAACGAACGTCCGTCAATCATTTTTCCCTGCCAACTCCGTGCACTTCACGTCCGTAACAATAGTGGTACCAGCCGCTTCCGACTTTCGCTCGCAAGCTGATGCTGCAGCGTTCGTAAAACAATGAAGCATTGCACGCACGCCATCTTCCTGCACTTCCGAATACGGGAAGTCTATAACTTTTCTCAGCACCAGAAGCAACAACATCCGGTCTATTTACGTCCGGAAGTCACACCTCGGCAACGACGTCTACCAAAGACACGAAAATATCATCTCACCCTTTTTGGGCCCTCACAGCAGGCCAGAATCAAGGTACGAAGTGCGTAACAATAAGTACGCCGACTTCGAGTCGTTCCCTTCGTCGTCACGATCCTCATGATGATGATGCGAAGGTCAGCATGATGTTTTGTGGCGAGATCTCAACCCTTTTTTCTCGGGCCTGCGGTAATGGCCCGCGAGTGTGCTTGACGCCTAGCATATTTTAACACATTCCATCATGACCGAATTTCGTTGTCGTTGAACTTTCCGGACAGTGGTGTTGTGATCCCAGCGCTTCGGAAGCCCTCACCGACAACGGAGTAAGGGAAGCTGACAAACGTTTATTCCAAAAAAAGAAACATCCCAAATATGGTACCTCCCCTCATCTGGGTCAAGGAAACCAGCGCGCATAACGAGATGAAATATGGCGCCAGCAAGACACCCATCCAGCTTAACGCCACTGATCAGATCAGCTTTAGGAGTTGTTGATCGTGCAGGCACAGTATTACTCATAGGACGTTTTCTCCACGATCTTGAAAACATGTTTGTTTGTTAATTAGGTTAAGCTAGATAGACATATTCATTGATTTTCGACATAAATGTCAGAATTCCTGCAAACAATGATCGTAAAGTTACAGACCAAATCATCAGTAACATCTCCATTCCAGTAGCAGGTCAGTAGCGCTATTCGCCACCTAACACACGAGGCACATCTGTAATAACTTGTTTGCCAGTTACTTCTTCGTGTGGCCACAAGTGATAGAGCCTGATTGAATAAATGCGTCACAAGCGTTTCCGCCATTCCAAATATGAGGTGCTTCACCGAAAGAGGTAAACACACTGCACCACATAAGAGCTTCACGGAAAACCCTCATACCTGATGCTGCTGTCCATCTATCACTGGAACAGCACAACACACGTACTTCCTGATCGTCTGTGAACGGTTTGCAAAGGCCGCAAACACAGCCCCACACGCACACAATCCGGAACAACCCCGGAAAACGGCGTTCGGCCTTTCCATAGTAGGAGAGCGCACGAGGGAAACTGGTTTTATTTTCCGAAACATCTGCGGAAGCCTCACACCGGTGGCCATTTTTTTTCCTCCCGCACCCGCAACACGATAGGGCTGCCGGTGGGGTAGGAAAACTGGTCATGTTCGTGACTTCGTGACATGATTCACAATGGCCGTACGGAGGAAGTGTGCTAAACGAAAAATGCCGCTTTCGCTTTTGTTTGTGAAAACGGGAAATCTGTGATTATGCGGTACGTTTGATACCGTTTTTCTTTCCAAAATTATAATTTTAGATGAGCGCTGCTGATCGTTCAAAGCTGCCTAAAAAAAACCTTTATAGCTTCGTAAATAGTACGACTTCTATTTGCCAATAGTTGTTGGCAAAACACGTATTTTCAACCAGCACTTCCCCATCACGAAGATCACCGGGAGCGCGCTCGATTAGCATGTCTCTGAAGCGCACCGACAAGTGGTTCCTTGCCTACGCCAACTTACCAACCTTCCCAAACTTACTGTACGGTATTCTTCCGCACGCAGCAAAGAAAAGCAGAACGATCCATCTTAGCAACGCGCAATTCTAGCAAAAATCTAGGTAATGCGGTAGTGGTAATTAACACCATTCTCCAGTTTCCACAGCCTACACGCGCAAGAAAGCATCCAAAACTTTGTTTTGGGTAATTGGTGGTAGGCCCAGCTACAAGTACACCCTCCAGAGTAGCGTGTCTCGAGAGCCTGTTGAATGCTCTCAGAACGATTTCGCGCCACTACACTTCTACGCTGGACCGAAGTGCTTGTACACACGTGTTTTCTGTTCACCTCAAGTGTTCAAAGGCATGGTTGGGCATGGTTAAAAAGGAAGCCAAATAGGAGACCGGTCTAATATTACTCACCACGTTACCGGACGTGTGGGAAGCAGGAGCGCACACGAGAGTGCGTTTGTGATAATTGATACAATTATGCTTTTTGAGTTAGGTTTGGAAAAACAATTTCAGACAGAACAATTGCAGGAAAATGATGGAATAAATGATAAAGAATCGATGAATACGATCGATTGCTTTATGACGATTGGATATTCAAGAATACTTGGCGATACTCAAAAGATCAGTTCAATTACTCAATAATAAAGCACCAAGTTTTAATCAAGATTTTCCAACAAAATAAAGCATTGGAGATTCATGAATCGTTCGAGTATCGACTCTCACTGATCTCACTGTTATAAATGACTATTTGTGAAAGATTTACGAGATCCAGCAACATCTTAAACGGGAATTTCTGCCCAAGCTAGCTCTGCAAAGAATGTCTCTCTTAATGAGTATGTCTACTTAATTTGATAATGAGTTTTCAATCGAAAGCTCTCGCGCATCGGAAAGACAATTGGAAAGCAAACAAGGGTCCATAATACTAATGTGTCAAACGTGTGAGCTTTTGTTTGGCGCGTAGGAAAACCATGCTACGGACCATTAACCAGCATCCAACATATTGAGGTTCCTTCTTGCAACCCTCCTCTCCATACACTCCAAAAGCAGCTACATTAGCTCATCGCGTAGCATAATAAGTACATTTCGTGCCCACACAACACACACGCGCGCATCAGCATCTCACCTCTGGCACATTCGACTTTCTTTCTTTTCTTCCCATTTTCCTTCACCACCCCTTGGGTGGCAGGGATTTTCGGTCAGTTGTTTCGATTGGCCCAGATCGTGCGGGGCACCGATCGATGCGCGACCGATCCTCCTGCTTGGCGCATCCACGCAGCATCATACGCGAGCGCAGGTGTTGATGAGATAATTAGAGTGCATTTCTTCTCTGCCCACACGCTGGTGTTAATGGCGGGAAGGAGATGTAAAGCGAGTGCGCGAGAAGGTGGGAACTATTTCGACACATCGTTCGTTGAGGTCTTATATCGGTCGATAGTGTTTTTGTTTTTTTGTTTGCTGGTTTTTTAAAACGACCATCGAAATGGCAGCAAAGGAAAAAAAAGGAGCCAAAGAAACCACCGTGATGCTGCCCTTGTTTTTGGAACCGGTGACGCATCGGCAACTTGGCCAGCATGCAGCAACGATATGTGCTAATGCTGCCTGGAGTTTTTTTGTTGCTTCGCGAACTTTTGTTATTGTTTGCCATTTGGCAACAAGAGAGAGA
>KI423612.1:19833-31773 GCA_000473375.1 Anopheles culicifacies | reverse complement strand
TGTGCAGCGTTCAACCGACCGAAGTAAGGCCAGCTCGCTGGAACCACATCCTTTTCCTTCTCCTTCGCAATCCGCTCACCTGCAGTAGAGATGGGCAACAGGAAACCGGTGCACACACACACACACACACACACCCCGGATGTGGCTGATGTATGACACGTCAGCGTAATTTAATCTTCACCCACTAACTTACCATGCAGGAGCAGGATTTTCAAACAACGTTTCAATCCAAACAAACAGCGTAAAGCACACGGGTTGGGAAAATAAACTTATCCTTTCGACACGGAGGGGACGTGAGTAACCAAAAAACAAACACACAAACAAAATGAAAGTGAAACATAGTTTCCGTTCGGCGATAAGAATATCGCTACCACCAGTGGGAGTCAAGAGAGTGTGATAAAAACACTATTTCTCTAGTGTTTTCTTGTTTTTTTACTATTTTTAATCTTATAAGCGCTTCATGAGGAATGAGGTTTTACCCTCCATAATGACATGCAATTGCATTAGTGAATGCAACGAGCAAAGGAAACCCGAAAACCCCCTCGTGACTAACATGATAATGATTCATTACGGTGCTAATCTGATTTGTGTGGCAGTAGTTGGTGGTTGGAAGGTGAACGCAACGAAGTTTATTTTTGTGGTTAATGACAGCATCCATAACTTTGCCATTCTGCATCTTTGAAACGGGAAGCATGGAGGAGGGAGCGAGGGGGACAATTAAAAATTCAGCGACAAAACCATATAAGTTACTGTGCTTAGAATTGCAAATGAGCTCCTCACGCCAGCCCCGTAGAAGCGAATTAATAAGCTTTATAGATCATAATCATAAAACGGTTAGGAGATAAAACTTTCCGGACACCTAAAACGCTTCAAACGACTGGTACACATTCCGAGAGCTGTGTTCTTTAAACTCTCATTAGATCGTGATGTTGAGGTGGAAAGGATGAGGACACCACCGTAAACTCGTCCCAATTTAATTACGCACCTTAATGGAGGTTGGGATTTGTTTTATCCTCGCATGCAGCACTCGTCACAGGATATAAGAGGTACTTCATATTCCATCCGCTTATAAACTCACCCTCCCCACTCACCTACAGGTGTTACGGTGTGATAGGTCAGACAACAAACAAACAAAAAGAACGAAATAAATCAATCACACAAATGGCAAATGAAACACGGTGGGGTGAACGTTCAAACGTACTCGTAAGATCCAATTTTATTGTTAATGCTCCATCGAATATCACGTACTGCTAACAGGCAATGACTGCAGGCCCACTCAAACGCCGCCCTAATAGATCACGCCCCGATGTAGGGTTTTGTAACATGGCATCAGTAAAACATGAAACTGATTAACATTTATTACGGATGGCTTACTGGAAAAATTAATTCTGTAACAAAAAAAGAAAAGGCGTCCATCGGGTGCATCGGCTGCGCTGCTGGTTGCCTACCTTCAGGCGGATCGCTAGTGCATTGTGTTACTCGTGGGGGAGGGCGTTCGCAATTTTGTTTGCTTTATATGCGAGCAAATTAAAAATTAATATCCCATCCCGATGTTTCGTCTGGTGGTTCGTCCTGATCCTTCGGGTACTCGTCAAAGTTGGACAGATCGCTATCGGACACGATGGGTCGGATGAGTGGCGCCGGCATCGTGCGTTCCTTTAACCGTTGCCATTCAAAATTACCAAACCAGCTGTAAATGATTGCAAAAGAACACACACACATACATTTAAAGTCTGCGTCAGCTGTCCAAATGAAAAAAAAAGAACACTTACGGATGGTTCTTGATGTCGGCTATACCGTTTTTGCCGTACCCAAGTCGTTCAGCCGCCGTCTGTCGGCAGAGACGCTTGATCAGGACCTGTGCCTTCTTGGGCACACGGTTCGGCAGCTCGATGATGTCGATACCCCGCAGGATGGCATTGTACGTTTTCATGTGATTCTTACCACGGAACGGTGGCTTCCCAACAAGCAGCTCGTGTATCAACACGCCCAGCGCCCAATAGTCCACCGCCCGGTCGTGACCCTTGTTGAGGATGATTTCCGGCGACACGTACTCGGGCGTACCGGCGAACGTCCACGTCTTCTGATTCGGTCCGATGCGCTTGGCGAACCCAAAATCAACCTGCAATTCAACCAGCAAAACCAAAAAGCCATCGTTCAGTACACGTTCCACCACGCCAGACAGTCTTGCGTGCACTTGCCAGCTTGATGTAACCCTTCTCGTCCAGCATTAGGTTCTCCGGCTTCAAGTCACGGTAGATCATGTTACGGCTGTGCAGGTACTCGAACGCTTCGACGACACACCCGGTAATGAAGCGCGCCGTACGCTCGTCGAAGAACTTGCTCTTCTGCAGCACCGTCCAGACGTCACCGCCGAGACAGGCCTCCATCAGGAAGTAGAGATACTTCTTATCACGGTACGTCTTGTACAGGCTGCAAGCGAAATAAGTTGACACAGTTGAAGGTATATGCATACTGACGCGGTGGAGGAAGCTTAAGCGCTTTAGTACGGTAAGAGTTTAAGTATGTCACCGTATCATTCTACTGATACTGAGCCTCTTTTGGTACGCCACACTGGAAAGGATGGATATTGATCCACTTAAAGGGAATGTGGCAATTTTCAACAACCTCAAACAAATTATTTCTAGCCTTGTGTTGCTCCTCATGGAAGCAATCAGGCGAAACGAGTTTTCGTCCTCAGCTGTGATGGACCTTTAAGGAAATTTTCAATTCTAGCAAACTGTTGGTCTTATATTTAGTTCTTTAATAATGTTCATAACACTATGGAGAATAGTATTTTATGAATAGCTTATTTTAGATCCTACAAAAGAGGTCCTATCTCTCACAAGCAAAACAATAACAAAAAGTCAAAAACCTGTCTCATTACAAATGTTACTCTATTACAGAATTGTAAAGTCATGTTCACCCACTAGCAATGACCCGTACGCTTCACTTATCACAGATAACCTAAAGCTTGAATCATCGCTAAATGGGAGAGACATCAAATACTGTTCCCCCCAAACAACCAGAAATCAAATCGTGTGAATCAAAGCAAAACACCCACAAAAAAGGAGTGCGATTGGAGCGGGAGTGATTCATTTTAATCTCACCAAACGCGCATCAGTGTATCGGTTTCAATCGGTAACGCTCGAAGGGACTCGACCGGGCACGATCGCTTTCCACGAGCTCGTAATTCAATCCCAACGTGTTACCCAACTCCTCCACAAGCCCCTTTGCGCATTGTGTCCGTTTCTGATCAAAGAACATCTCCACCGCGGTACGCGAATTTCCCGAATTCTCCCGCAAAACCCCGTTTCGCTCCGCTGGGTATTACTTTCCCGGTGTGGAAAATGGCAAATCTACAGCACACAGCTTGCCCTAATCGTTCAACCGCGTGAATTCAAATCGAACACCACAAGGTGGAGCGGGAAGTTCTACAGGATGGCCTTCACAGATCGTAAAATCAAAACGCAAAACCGATGCCAAAACCCGATACCCGATTGTCGGGCTTGTATCGAATGGTTTTTGCGTCCTTCAAAATACCAAAACAAACGTGAAACAAATAGAAGAACTAGATAGAGAGCGAGAGAGAGAGAGAGAGAGAGAGAGAAGAAAACAAGCATTCCGATCCGGAGACCGGTAAAAGCCGACAGGTCCTTACCGTACGATGAACGGACTGTTGCAGCTTAGCATGATGTCCTTTTCGCTGTAGGCGTGCTCCTGCTGCTGTTGCCGTACCATTTCAATCTTTTTCAGATACTTGAGGGCGAACGTTTGTTGGGTTTTGTACTGTACCAGCTCCACCCGGCCGAACCCACCAATGCCGAGCGTCCCGATGTACGTTAAGTCATGCAACTGGATATGGTCGTACTCTGGAGGGTGAGAAAACCAAACATAGAGGAATAGGAGAAATAGAAAAGTCCGTCCTTCCGAGAGCAAAAGAGGGAGAGAATGGCGTGCGGCATCACAATTGTCACACTCTCCCACCCACCCACCGCCGGTTGAAGATGGCTCACCTGAGACAATATTTGTCATTGTCGAGCTGCGTGGTATCGTGTCGGAAAGCTTCACCTCACGCAGTTTATCCAATCCACCCAAGAACTCGTTGAATGCACTGCAGGTGAATTGACAGAGCAAACAATACAATCAGAAACAACACAATTGGCCATCCCACTCCCCCTGTACACCTACATGCGGTTCAGCGTTAGACACTCTGTTCCCGGCGGGTTTGCAATGATGCTAGCCAGACGTCGATCCTCATGCAGGAGGGCCTGCTCCCCGAAGTATGCTCCTCGTTGTAGCGTACCCACCAACCGATCGTTGCCCTTTTTATCTGTTTTAATCACGTTCACACTACCCCCACGTATGATGTAGAACTTGTCGCCTGGATCTCCTTGTTGAATGATGGTCGAACCAGTTGCATAGAACTCCTGCAAAACCCGAACAAAAACATCCAATACGTTAGCGAGTGTCTTCAATCAATCAAAAGCGGTCCAATATCTTACCCGCTTGAGGAGATCAGATATTTTGTGCAGCTTCTCAATCTCCAGATCCTTCAGCACGGACACCGTGCTAAGGAAGCGTACATTTTCTTCTCGCTCTTTCCGTCCACTCTTCATCATGATTTTCTGGAAAACCTTACGCTCCAGCAACCAAACGCGTGCCCCTGTTGTGACACGAATCGAAGCGAACCGTTTCGCTTTGTACAGGATCGCCAATTCCCCAAACACTACACCACGACCAAACGATTTAATCACCTTATTGTCTACCACCACCTCGTACGTGCCCTCTTCCGACACGAAGAAGTGTGCACCAATGTCACCCTCCTTGATGATGTAACTGTTCGGTGGGAATGTCATCGAGCTCATGGCCGCCGTCACCGCCAGTAACCGTTCCTCGTCCATCATGTTGTTCAGGAAATCGTTCGCCACGATCGCCGTCTTGATTAGGAGCTCCGTGTCGGGGCTTTTCGGGTGCGTCGGTATTACGATATCTTTCGACTCCTTCAGATCGGTTTTGTCCGACACGACACCCTGTTTGCGGGTTTTCTTTAGCGTACCGATCGTATTGTCCAACTCCTCTATCAACGATCGTTGAGATGAAATCTTTCGCAGTAACATCTCTTTGCGGGGTGGAGTGTCAGGATCATCATCGATCGGATGATCGGACGAAGGCACTGGTGGAGGTTCCCTTGAGGGTGGTGGAACTGTTGGTAATGGAATTTCCTGTAATGAAACAAAAAAGATTGCATATAGACGAATTCTGACCTAAGAAAAAGGAAATGCCATGTGAGTACCTTCTCCTGTAACGATCTGCTCAACAACTCATCGACGAGGTTCTGTTCGAGTTGACTTCTGGGCGGAGGTAGCTTCGGTGGCGTTGGTTCCTCATCCTGTGACGTATCGTCTGCTTGCTCTAGATGGTTCACCCTGCTCAAACGTGGCGGTAAATCTGGTGGCACTACGGTCGATCGGTCATCCTCCGAACTTGGTGCTTCCGGGACGATATCTTCGAGGGATTTCTGCACCGGGATAACATCGTAGTCAGACATCTCTCCATCCTGCAGATGTTCGTCGGGATGAAGGTCACTATCACTTTTCGGAACTGGTAGCTCAATTTCCGGCACTTTCACCGTCGTTGGGAGATTCGTTTCGTACGAGCTAAGACTTTTGCGATCCTGATCAGCTGAACGTTCCTCTGCCTGCTTTGGTTCGTTCGTTTGTTGTTGAACGGTCGGTTCGGGAGATTTGCACTTTGCTTGTAGCTCTTCAATTTCTTCCTCCAACCTGACCAGTGTTGCCCGTTCACTTTTTGTCAGCTGTTTGTAGCCCTTCGACTGAAGAGCCAGCATGTGTAAAATCTTATTCTGCAGCAGATCCTTAAGCAGCAGATCCTGTCCCTGCCGGGATGGTGGTTCGATTGTGGAAGCCTCCCGGGAACTACAGCTTATTTTGGCCTGTTCGGAAACCCGTGGTTTAGATGTGCGTCGCTCCACGATAGGTGCCGCCGGTACAACAATCGTCGGTACTGTCCTTGGTTCTGCCTCCATCTGTGCGTTCCACTGTTCCTCTGGTGGACCGAAAGGATCGGGCTCGCGATTAGTGTCGTTTGTGGTAGCGTTGCTTGTAATGTTTAATTGTTCATCCAACGATCCCAGCCCTGACTCACGTTCGTTTGATTTGACCACCGTCGGTACCGATACCACCGTCTTGGAGAGTGGTTCTACTGCAGGTGCCGGTGTTGCCGTTGCCGGTACCTTTTCCAATCCCTTGTATCCATTGGCACGGTTAACGGGCGGTATCGTTTGATTAAGCTCCTCATCATAAAGCCGCCTCGTAACACGTGTAGCCTGTTCAGGAAGAGAGCAAAAACATGCGCCGACTTTACAATGTTCCCCGTTTAGCATCTTGAGGCGGATGTCTTGACACACAGTGCCATAAACATAAATCGAACCGACAGTGTATTAACCTGGAATTTTACACTTGCAAAAAGGGAACAACATGTCCACGTAACATCCACTTATCGCTTACTTCAACCCCTCAATGGAGCACAGGAAGAAGCTGTCCGAGAAAAAAAAACAGCTTGTCGAACAACTGACCTACGTAGCTGTACATGTCTCAGCTAATCCTAAAATAGATTGATTGAAGTGCTGCACAAACAAACTATCTCCGGGCATGATAGGTAATCAACATCAATTCCAGTGCAAAAGATTCTCATAAATGACTGAGATAAAGAAAGACACCCAAGTACAACTTAACCGCTACTAGCTCAGTTGTAAGTGATCACATTGGAAGGGCTCGTCAAATGCTTAGAGAAGATCGCCACCTTGTCAGTATGAGAAGATAAGGTACAACAAAAAACTACTTTCCAAAAAATTATGATAACAGTCAGATGTGAAATAGTCCCTCAAAAGCTTTAATGCACTGACACTAAAAATAGATTTGCACAATCATTGTCATGGTAGAATGACTTTCAACTCCACAAACTCAAGAAAAAAACGTGTTCATTTGACTTAATGGGTCGATAAATGACGAGGGAAGACATAATTGATTTCGCGTGATGGTTTGCCGATATCAATATGATAAGATGGGGTCACTGCATTGTAATGATGTTACAAATTTCAATTTAAGTCCATCATTTAAAATTCGTAAAATGTATCTAGTGAAACATGCAGGTCTATCTTTATCCTGGATATTGTACATGGAAGTACTCATTCCTATCCAGCTGTCCCCAATTCGGTGCGTTAGTTTTACATTAATAGTGACCTGCTTCAATCTTCTGGTATTTCTCTAAAAACACTACCGGATAGTTAAGCGACTAGCTCATTCCAATCCTCCGTCCAATGTCCGATGGTGACGTGAACCGTTCCGTACAATAATAAACAACCAATCGGAGCAAAACGGTTCATAATAGCTGAAACTCTCGTACCAAGACACCTTGATTGCGGCTTGTCAGCCACAGCTAAGTGATAAGAGCAACACATCATTTACTTCATTTCACTTCCAGCAGAACAAGCACAGTCCGGTCTCCGAAGGTGCACTTCCGAACTCGGTATGAATCAGAGAGTTCCGGCAACAGCAACCGATCCGGAAGGGTGTCGAGGATTTAATTCACCTAAAGCGCAATACTCACCACAACTTCGCCATCACCCGTACCGGCACCGGGTAGGTTGAATGAACCGTGTTTTCGACCAAAGATCTTTGCAAAGCACGCCATTGCTATCGTAATGGAATTTCACCAACAGTTTCACCAATTTGATGTATCTTTCGAACAGTTTCACTTCACACTATCACACTATCGAGTGGCTTTACAATTTTCGTAACTTTTGCATCGTTTCACTTTGGAAAGGAACTGATGAACATTTTTCACACCTCACATCTCGCTGAGACACGTTCTGCCACGTTCAATCACTCGATGTCGTTCAATTGGATTGATTGTTTTGGTCAGGTTTTGGGTTCTCAATACACTTGGGTGATGAATAACCGTGCTACGTGTCGAATACACACCACCACCTTACGGATAATAAGATACTTTCATATCACAACACACAAATCACCTTCTTGAAGCTTTATCGATTTTATCGACCGTACCGGGTCACACGCGTACCGATGGAATTCACTGTGTTCACACGATTTCTTGTCCCGAATATTCCGAACCGAATCTTACCGCCGTTCGAACCGTACTGAACCGCGGGAAATGGGCAGCTAATTATTAGAAACCAATTACTTACTAACACAACACAATCATTCCCCTCCTTTGATATGAGATGGGTGGAGTGAGACATCCCCTTTTACTTTGCCGCACCCACCCCATAGCACCTGATTCACACACAACAAAACACAGCACAAGTGTCTCCATTCTTTTTTAAATTCCTCCACACCTCACCTATCGATAAAAAGGGGGGAAGTGGTGGCTGCTCTGGAGGAGGAGAGGAAGGAGAAGACGGACGGAACGAGCCGTGCTTCCGAACGACCGTGTGTTGTCATCTACTATGCCACTGCCATGCATAAGATAGCTTTATCTACACACGCATTTCTTCCTTGCGTCTTTTCTTAGCGCCAGAAGGTTTGGCGCAATGAGTGTTGGTGTCATCGATACAGTGTGTGTCCAGTGAAGCGTGTCTGCTATTGCATGGGAGAACGTTTCAATTTACTATTTTATTATTTATTTTAAATGTTGCTCTTTTAGATGTTTTACCAGGTCACATTGAATGAATTTCACGTTTAAGTATTTAATAAAACCGTTTTAAAGATTATTTCAGATGTCTGAAAGATTATTTCTAACAATACGTACAAACCGAAAACCGCAAACGAATAAAACAATAAACAATAACTAAACACTAACAAAAAACAAAATAAACAGAAAAATACGGGTGATGCAATAAAAGCAAGAGAAATAAAACGAATTAAATGAATTTGTTGTTATAGAATCAACTAATTGAAGGAAAAGCATAGAACAAAATAGCTAGAAGATAAAACACCTTCGAAACTTTAATAAGAGAAAGCAATGGATCAAAACAAAACACGCAGGGATAAAAAATGAATAAAACAAACCTAAAACCAATAGTTTATAGTTAAAGGAGCATAAAATAAAAGAGTAAAATTGCATTGAAAAAATAAGTAAAAAATAAAATAAAATTGAAACTAAATGAATGAAAGACCAATGGATCAAAACAAAAACAGCATGACAACTTTCCCACTGGCAATTTCTTTACAAACTCATTCTACACCGCACATACAAAGGGGCATTCGGTTGCAGTCGATCGACCATGTGTGACGGTAGTTCACAGGTGCTGTTGACACTGTGTTTGTCGAGCTTCTTTGATGTCGACTGTATCACCTTACATGCCGAGGCAACTCCCCCAAGTACAGTGGCCCACACGCGGTGGCGCAACACCATTCCGGTGTACCATCGTTCCGGGAGTTCCCCCGCGCACACACAACCTAATGGTGGCCTTCGATGCACAACCGTCGACATGTCTTTGTGATAAAGAGAGCGAGCGAGAGAGAGAGAGAGAATGTGAGAGTAGCCTTATCAATATACGCCCACTGTGATAACGTTGTAAGATGGCGAGCGCTTATCGAACCGACACACATTGCAGGTCGCTTGTAAACAATCGTTTGATTTTAAAGAAATTAAATTCATCCCGTGGCGCGGGTTTGCGTGTCCCGTACACACTCCGATACACCATTCATCACACCAACACTAGTAGCTGGATAGGAATTTCTTTTTTTTTTTTGAGTTTTATTTAAAGTTTTGTTTTGCTTTATTTTTTGGTTTAGTTGAAAAGAAAAACAAGAACACACATAACTGATACAGTAACACCTCGACGGGCTGATAGCATCTTTTTTTTTGACTGCATTCCACTCAGTGACGCCAACGCACGATAAAAACGGGTCTACTGGTAGCTGAATGTTTGAGAAACCCCTTGAGGCCAGATGGGTTTGCCCTTTTGGTCTTTTCTAGAAAACTTCATTTAAATGTACACACACACAAATGAACAATTCGGCTTGGGCCAATACTGCAGAGCAAAAACAAAAGTGCACCGATCCGTACAGGGCCCAATCTTCAGTGCACTTTGTACCGTGCTCGTCCATCGATTTGCGCGTATACCATCGCGCCTTAAATCGCTGTCCACCATTGGCACTTGAAAGCGTACAGGTGATTGCCTCGTGCATCGAGTGGAAAGTGATTCCCGTGTTTCCCGACCGAACACTGTTGCAGATTATCTCACAATAGGGGCACAGACGCAGTGCATAAATGGTGAGGTTATCCATCGGAGGATAATTAATGGATAAGAGTTTCGTCGAGGATGGAGGATTCAATTTACGGGATAAAGAGGAAGAGAGTGGCTATAACTCTGACATTTTATCAGTTAGTTATTTCATTATGGATTTAATCCATTTTGTGTTTTTACTTCAGAAAAAAATGCCTTGAAAAAATAATTGAATTTTATTTTCCTTCACTTATTTCTTTGGTTTCTTCAATACACAAAATATTGATAATATATAATACTGATAATATTTTCGCATTGTACTATTTTTCTCAGGTCCCATCATTTATTTATGGGGTTTAAATAAGGTACTGGAATTATTCCATTTTTATTTTGGTATATATTATTATATTTTTTAATATTTTTCTAAACAGCTTAATTATTATTCTTATTAAAACCTATCAATGAAACAAAACCTCCCTAGCGGATTACATTTGTTTGCACGCTTTCCCTGCATGCCTTCTCTCTCTCCTGGCGTTTTAAAGTCAAGTCAGCTTTATCATTTTCCCATCAGCACATATCTATTTTTTATTGCTAATAATTTTATCTACATCGCCGGTTGGGGGGGGACACATTATGTCAAAGTATACTGCAGTGAGATCTAGTTACTCCCTGATAAGACAGGTGCTGATGACGTCCTCTAATCAAGTTAATTGACCGACACACAGGTTTTCTGTAACGTCATCGATAGAGTTGTGGCACTAAAGGCAAATAAAGTGTAATGCGGAATTGAAGTTTCTGACGTATCGAATGAAATATTTCAAGATATCGCGCTAATCCTAAAGCACTTCCCTAAAACACACTAAGAGCTAAGGATAAGCATTATTTTTGAGTTGGTGCTCACCCATCGGGTTTGTCGGTAACAAAGCACTCCAATAATCGATAGGGATGCTCCAATAAAAGACATGAATTGCACCAAACAAATAGTACAACAAATAGGTTTCAGTAATAGCTTCATGACTTGTACAATTGGCACACCTTATCGAATTTGAAACACGCTCGTCGAAGATGATATTTTTCTTAAAATATCCACAAGTTTCAAAAGCTTCAATCGTAAAGAAATGCTTTTTTTTACTCCATCCCTTTTCGTTGCCAACTGCACCGACTGTGGGTCATAAATTTGAGTGCAGTTTATATCCAACGACCCAATAACGGTCTAGCGTCTGGAGCAACCACCCTTCAATATAATGCCATCTTCTGTCAGATAATTGTACTCATGTACCCCGTAGAAGAGATCTGTTCAAGATGTGCGTAAAAGTTCCCTTCGCCAGTGCCTTTTTTATTACACGAGCTTCAGCGTAGAAAATCACGCGAACAAAATGGGCTGAGTTATGATTGGCGCACCGTTCGGCATGAAGTATGCGGTTCGCAATCATAATCGTAATCATAATAATGATAGCGCTAACAATAGCGCACGGGCACGGAACGCGAACAAGCAAAACGCGGCTCGTCGATTGCAATCTGGAATCGGGAACCAGAATTTTTGTGCGCTGATTGTTATCTCGAGAGCGTAAGGCCTAGTAATGCATCATTGCTACAACCGTTTTCCGGTTTAAGAGACCGATCGGGACCGATTGCTGTTGTAGAGTTGTTTTTTTTTTTGCTCTCGTTCTCTCTTACTCGATCGGCTGCGATAAGATATCCTTTCATAACGTGTATGAAAAAAA
>KI423612.1:0-12481 GCA_000473375.1 Anopheles culicifacies | reverse complement strand
ATAAAGTGTTTCTCATAAATCACACAAAAATTATCTACGCAATAAAATGTTGCTGGTGGACATTTATCTTGAATACGCCTGAAGGTATGCATACTTCATGTCTTTTGTTTATTTACAACAAAATACATTCAAAAAAAGAAAAAAAACACACTTTTATGTGGTATTTATTCATATATTTATTAAAACAATGTTATTTATCACATTCACTTGTAAAGACTACCTAGAATTGCACCATTTATTCATACAAGGCAACAGTAGATGGTATATATTTTCTTAAGTAAATCCGTTCCTTCGGTCCTTTGTAAGACTCCGTGAGGTGAGGATTAACGACTCGCCACTTCGCTTCGTAAGTATCGATGTGGGCGATAACATCAATAATGGACAGCTTTTACCTCTCCTGTCCGTCGTCCTCCACTATCGAGTGCTGCTGGTGATCGGTCCCCTTTAGCATCGTCCCAAACTTGCTGCCCGCCGTACTAGCTAGCTGCTTCGGACATCCATCCTCTACGATTCGACCTTGCTCCAGCACCAACACCCGTTCGTAGTCAAACAGCGAATGAATCCGATGCTACCGAAGGTGTCCGAAGAGCAGGGAGAAAACATTAATTGCAATTAAATACGCCCTATTCACGCCGAGTTTCCCACACCCCCTTCCATCCCTACCGCTATCGTGATCACCGTGCGGCCCTTGAACGCTTTCTTGGCCGCCTGCAGGACTAGCTTTTCCGTTTCCGTATCGAGCGATGAGGTGGCCTCGTCCAGCACCAAACACACCGAACCGCGCAATATTGCCCGGGCCAGACAAAACAATTGCCTTTGTCCGCTGCTGAAGTAGTGCTTATCGTCCGATATCTGCGTATCTAGGGGAACACAATCAGTTCGGGCACCATGTAAAACAGAGCTTGCCATTAATTGCCATCGACAGGAAATCGGATACGGATTCGCTTCCTCCCGGCTTACCCAATCCATCCGGTAGCGCCTTAACGACATTTTTCAGCTGGGCCAGCTCGAGACAGTTCCACAGCTCGAGGTCGGAAAAATGGCCCCTCGGGTCGAGGTTCTCCCGGACGCTACCGCCGAACAGCATCACCTCCTGCGGGATGATCGACAGCCGCGAACGTAACTCATCCGTATGCAGTCCGGCAATGTCGACGTCATCAATCAGAATGCGGCCCGCTGTTACCTCCAGCGCACCGAACAGTGCCAGTGCGAGTGATGATTTTCCACTTCCGGTACGTCCACAGATTCCAAGCTGTACAATATGCAGTGGAAAGCAAAGAGGAAAACGAGATGAAAAACATACTAAACCAATTGTAAACCGGGGACACAAACGGCCAAATGGAAACCAATCGTTTGAATTGTCAGATTTGACAGTTTCCAATACAACGCCGTACGTTTACTACTAGAGACCCTGACCCATTAGTGTAGTGTTTTTAGTTGCTCGTTAGTGTTGCCACTCTTGTCACAAACTTGTCCCCTACCCACACACACACACACACACACACATCTACACACGCACATTCATTTTTCAACCCGAACCAGAACGATTCGAACGTAACGAGGTGAATGCAAAGTAGTTTTTAATTTCAAGATTTGTCACCACTTTATCTATCCTTCTCTTTCACGCTCTCTCTCTTTCTCACTCTTTCTCTCTCTTGGATTTAGCAGAAATGTAAAGGGAAGCAGAAGACCTACATCTCGTTCGCTATACGAACTAATTCCTGATCATCAATTTCCCACCCATTCCCCGGGATTGTTCGGTGTTTTCTGTTGTTGCTACAACGATCCCACACCACAGCAAACGTTCCCAAAGGCGGGAAACAATTGTTTCCGGTTCCATCGAGCGGTTCCACTCGAAAGTTTCCACTGAAGATGAGTGCAAACGTTGCGCCATGCGGATGGTATCGTATGAAAGTCATTTATTTACTATTTCTGTTTTGCATCGCTTTTGTTGCAGGAATTACCCCACACGCCCACGTGCCACACCCGGAACACCCGCAATCGGCAAGTGATACCCGGAGTGCTACGTGCAGCGTTCCTATCGGTTCCGGGGGGTTTTGACCGACCGTGCTGTTTCACAAACGAGAATGTTTAACCGGGAAGCTTCTTGCTAAACATTCACCCGTGTCCGTTCGTAGCGGGAAACGGGAACGGATCGGGATCGGCGCTGGGGCAATGGGCGGAAAGAGCCAACAGAACATTCAGAACCACCGGTAGTCCATTAGCTTGTGACTACGGGGGCAAACTTCAACTACCCCCCGGCGGGAATGAAGTAGTACACTACCGCTCCATCCGACACAACTCTCGTCTCGGGGTTCACGTTACGGCAACTATTGGAACCCATTCCTGTGCCGTTCGACCGGTACGGCGTACCAGGCGCGCCTTGCGTTCTGGGTAATGTAAAAGTAGTCATTTAAATAATTAATTGTACAACGTTGTTGATGGTGGTGCGGATGGTGTGCACATACAGCACGCCCGAGAGCATACCACACGCCAGGAAAAGGAATGACGAACCTGTACCTTGTTACACCGGTTTGTTTCTCCAAAAACCAAGCGGGAGCGAGCTCCAAGAATTATTCTTCACCTTGTGGCCGATACGTAGCGGACAAAAAAGGAACAGTTTTGTTTAACACATCACTTACCCGTTGACCTGCCGGGATTGTTAAATTCAAATTTGTGATTATGTTCTCCTTTTGATTTTCGTAGCGCAGCGAAACACCCTCGTACACGATGACACCCCTCAGTGGCCAGGATATTGGTACGCTCTTATCTACAAAAGGGGAACAAAAAGGGAAGAAACAAAATGTGATCGGTTGTTGTGAGTGAAGTTGGAAATGGATCGAATGCTAAATGTTGAATAGTATTTCTACGCTGCTTCCGACATGAAAAGGAACCTGAACCGCTTCGGAGCTTTCCACCGGATCCATTCGGAAGTAATCCAAACCGGACGCCATGAGCCCGGGGGAAAGGGTAGCTTTTCCTGTTCTGCTGTTCCGGGTATTGGTCTCGAGCATCAATAAATATGTTCATAAAACATGTTACACAGATATTCTGTCTTCTGTGATGAAATATTGCAGCTGATCGAACTTTGATTATGTGCGGAAGCAAGTACATTCCGAAAGCAATGTTGCCCAAAGACAATCGAATGGTTGCTTGCATCGTCACAACTGGCCACCGGATAAGGTTTGCGACCTTTGTCCAACAAGTCAAAGGCCACAAGAGACAATAATTCATCAAAGATTGAGCATCGTTGAAATCTGTTTGCGTATTAATTCATCCATCGTACTCAACTCCGGTTCTGCTGAAAGGAATAAATTTTATTCCAATCTAGGGACTTACATGAAAAGGGTTCCACTGCACCGGTTACATCCGTGCGCGAAAGATGCCGCCGCCGTTGATGGACATCACACTCGATGAAGGATTGTATCCGCTCGACCGCACCACCATACATTTCCATCTCGGCGAACAGCTTGACGACCCAGTTCAGATAGATCGGCACCAACATCGCATAGTTGACCGCCAACCCGATCAGGGACGAGCTGGTGGACTGTGGTCGCAGACTCGCCGTAATCAGTGCCGTCAGGATGGCCACAAACACGATGATGGCACCGAGATAGTCGAGCGCGATACCGAGCCAACGGTTGCTGCAGTTCAGCGCAATCTGGGCCACGTTGTTCGCCTCCATGCGCTTAAACAGTACCTCCATGAAGCGTGCCTCCTGTCCGAAGGCACGGATCGTCGTGACGCCCTCGATGGTTTCGGAGAAGTGCGCCAGCACCGGTGAATAGGTCATGCTTTCAATCCGCTGTAGCTCTCTGTTGAATGTACAAAAAAAGGAACCTCAGAGATGATATTATACATGCGTCCAAAGTATATCGACCTGCACCAGTCCATTCGGAGTTAATTAAACTTTGGTCAAATTTTAGCTACCAGCAATCCCACCACATTCATCAACACCAGACCACAACTGCTGATCGGCAAAAATCTTTTAACAAGTCCGAAGAAAAGACTAAACTTGATCTGGGGATGTGCAGGAATACCGCAATGGACACCCGATAAAGGGACGAAGAAAAAAAAAACGCACACAAAACTTGTGCAAACTTCAACTCGTCACTTCCTGGGCTGTGGTAAAATTACAAAACGTCATAACGAACCCATGTCACCGTCGGGCGCAGACACATTCGGAAGGAAGTTTGCTGAACCTTGCTGATTTTCTTTGGTAATTCTCGAATGACCGACCGGGCACCGGAAGGCTGCATAAAACCTGACTTAGGACAACGAACAGTCGAACATGTGTTCCGGTTCGGTGCAGAACCGACCTGCCATAGATCATGTCCCGTAACACATGCGGTAGTGTCCTAACGATACCACTTATGTCGTGTGTCCCGTGTGTGCTGAAAGTGCACACAAAGATAATCCCATCCAGCGCTCGCACCATGTGCCTCTCAAGCCGCATGTACGTACACTGCATCAGCTTTCCATTTCGTTGAAGCATCGTTAGTGTCTGCCAGACCAGCCATCAGCTTTCCTCCACACGGTGGGCAGCCGACGCTACCGGAAGGATTAAAGTTTCACCGTTTTTTTTTTTCAAGAACAAGCTGAGAATAAGGTCATCTTCCTTGGATGCGCGCATTTTGTGATGCAAAGTACTCTCTCACAACGCGCTGTCTTTATGATAACAACCGAGCGTCCAACAGTACGAAAGAAAACGCATCCCGAGCAATCAAAAACGGGTGCAAGATATTCATACGCCGTAAACCACGGGCGTGCAAATTTATGCCAACTCAGCGGCAACCAATTCCCCGACTGTCAATTTCGTTCCATTCGCCGGGCGACGTAATCAATTTCACCAAAGTTAAACAAGCTTTTGAGCCCGGAAATTTGTATATCGCCCCCTTTCGCCCAGAACTGTGCGAAACTTGCAGTTTCGTGTGAGAATGTTCCCCACAAATTATAAATCAACGACTTACTACCTCGTCCCCATAAAGTTTGCCACCACCGATGGGAAGGAAATGAAAAGAGCGTGTGCATCAAAGTAGAGTTCCCAACCGCTCGCTTCCCATATACTCCCGAGTGCCTTAGTTTAGATATTAGATAACTCTGCACCTTTCATTGCATTTCAAGTGTGCCGAACTTTATCCCAACACAGACTGTGCTGTGCTGGTTGGATGGTGAGAAGTTCGTCTTGGAAAACTCTACCCCGAAACGTGTGGCGTTTGTGTTCTTGTTATATGGTTTTCGTACCCTTCCGAGTGCTTCCGGACAATGGTAAGGATCCGTAATGCAATCCTTTTCCCCCCGGGAGGGCATAGAGCAAACCGTGGGCAAGGTATGCCGTACCGTAAGTAAATGTTTCACATACGATAAATTGGTTGTCAACGAATGGGAAACTTCATACGCTTGCATTCATCCCATGCGAATGGAACATTCGGTTGAGCCGTATCAAACATTGATGCTGATTATAAAGTTACTACAGTCAGTGAAGAATCTGCTGAGGAATGCGCGTATGGTGCATGCACGGAAGATTTTAAAAGGTTAAAAGTGTTTTTACTCCACTCAGTGGTTTGTTGCTATGATGTGACTTTGATGAACGCCTAAAAGTATGCAAACTGGAGATATAGGAACCAAATAACAATCTACTAAACGCTAATCAGCCATCAAAAACATTGGCATCATAAAAATTGCATAGTTTTAGGCTTTAATAGTGGTGAGGTAGGTGGGTTAGGTGAGATAAAAAAATAAACCATAAGAAGCTGAGCTACATCACCATCGACAAACCTTCATTGGAAAGTAACTCTTTTGTGTTCATTCACCAATATAATCATGACGAAGGGAAGAAAAATAATTCCCATCGCAAGCCATTAGTTGTACGCACACACACCAAAGTCCGTCTAGTCACCGTTTTGCTATACAGACAAATAGCCCAGCATGAAGTTGAATTCTCCTGTGGGCAGTACATCCGCCAGTGTCGCACAATAACAACAAAAAATCCTGAACAACTAATGGCCGGATGCTACACCGTAATCCTAACGAGAACCTTGCCATACCGACAACTGCAAGACAACTCCCCTAAAGGTAGACCCCGGTTGGTTCATCCTTACCTGGACGAGGCACGGTAGAATTTTTGCACCAAGTAGTAAATGCCACAAATTGGTATTGTTAACAGGATGAAATACGGCGTCACGACACTATTTATGAGTACGGCGCACAGGCAGAGCAGAATGAATTGTAGCAGCTTTTGACTTGTTGCAGCGATTTTCTGTGAATAGTAAAATGAACATAAAGAGTGAGACAGAGAGATGAAGGCAGAGAGAAGGTGCGAGAGATAGAGCTGGTAGTGCCAGTTGGAGTCGTTCTTTGAAGGGGTGTGGAATGCATCCACGAATGCACGAAGGAACCGAGCGCTGATTTATGGATCAATTTGCAAACCTTGCCAAATGCATACCGCAAATCCGTAACAGCGTTCGGGATTAGCCAACCATCTTGACCATCCTTACCTTATCCACCACGGCGACGTCGACGCTGAGCCGATTCATGATCCGTCCCAAGGGCACCGATTGGAAGAAATGGATGGAGTTCTGGAGCACCGATGCAATCAGCTCCCGATGTAACCGTCTCCGGGCGTTGCTGCCCGCTCGCTGACCGGCCGGTACGGAGATAGCCGCCAGCACGATACACACGGCCGACAGTGCGACGTACGCCTGGAAATGGTGCTGTAGCTGCCGGTGAAAGAAAGAACAATCCATTACCACACCTAGGCCGACGACAATCGCCCGCTGACAATGGTATGCAAATCGGCAGTCAAATTTAGCATCAAGCCCAACAAGCACGATTACTGCTTCCCGGAAAAGCGTTACCTCTATCGGTTTCGGCGCTAAGCCGTCGGCGGTATTCAACGGCATCGGGTTTGATACGGCAGCCGTTTGATCCGTCCATTCCTGCAGCCAGAAGTCGGTGTACACTTTAAGGGCTTGCTGGGCTAACGCGCTCAGGAAGAAGATGGCAACCATCCGTGGTCCGCACGATACGAGATACAGCCAGTACATACGGGTTGGGATACGGCCATATTTGCGTTCATCGTCGTAGATCAATCGATTGGACACTTCCGCTTCTCCACAATCTGTAATGGGATGGATGAACGATCAGTCAGCTTGGAGGTTTGAAATTAATGTGGCCAGTTTGGAATGTAATTTCGATCAAACTATGAATCGTTTGCAAATTTTGCTGCTTGATCTTTTGCGACTTTCTTTAAACATACAAACATAAGTAAATTATCTAATAACTACTTTAACTGTACTCCTTCCCAAACTGAAGACAACTGAATTTGCCCGTGATTCGTGAATTATATTATTGTCCCGCTTCACACCACAAAATCCTCAACACTGTCGCGCTAGATTCAACAATGCCATCCACTTAAACGCTTGCTGCACTGGAGAGCGTAAATCTGGCTGGTAATTTTCTGTCGCTGTACTTCTGTTCTATTTGTGCTCTAAATTTTGCAGCCAGACAAAATGGGAAGCGTATAAAAACACACTCAGACAGACCTAAAATCCCCAAACACCACTCGCTCACTGCAGCGACAACTTGGTGACGTTCCAATTTATGATGCAATCGCGTACAGCTCGGCGACCTCTCTGATGGCCCGCACATCAGTGTGAGCGCTTGCAGCACATAATGCACGATTATGCTAAAGCACTCTATCGCTCCGATGGCAGTCGCGACGGCCGAGATTGGCGTGCAAAACCCGACATTCCCGTTTGCATTTTATTCTCACATCGTTTTACGCTTCTTTTTGCCAACGGTCTCACCCAACGTTCGATGCATCGCATGCCAGCGAGGAACCGAGGCATGTCAAAATCGGATTATTGAACGTTACACTTTCTTCCACCGTAACCACCAACTGCATGTTGGGGGGCGAACTACGAAAGCGGCGTACAATACGCTAACCTCCAACCGACGACATTGCTAATCCCGCGGAAATCAACTTCAAGATCGTCAAACTGCACCAACCACCACGGAGAGAGCGGAGGGGAACCGTAACGGCATCCTCAATCTGCAGTTTAAACCACATCCGGAATGCATAATCGATAAAATCCTACTGCCAAATCGCTTCCGCCAACGCGTACGCTGACGCTTCGGCGAATCGAAATCCCGATCAAAAGTGGTACTTGTTCGCGGCTTCAAGTGGAACGTCTTGTGAAGCACGCAAATCCCTGAATGTATGCCAACGGAAGACGGAGATCGGAGACGGTAAAAAATCGAACTGCATGACGTTTTTCGTACCTCGCACTGGAAGTCCTGTCAATGGAGCAAATCGGTTGAACGCTAAATACTTTAAGATGGCGTGGATTCTGTCATCTACGCGAATTTCTTTGCTTGGGTAATACAATAACATCCCCTTGAAGCTTCTGTTTGGAGGAGTAGTGAGTCCTTTATGCATTCTACGCCATTTTGTATGTTTATTAAAATGATTGCGATTTTGAGTAACGCCACTGCGCCTAAATGTATGCAATATATCTGTCAAAAGCTCTAACTTCTCTTTCAGTGGAAAGTAACTTTCTGGAGTCGTTTACAAGGACATTAAAATATTCCAAACCCATTATTCTTAAATATTATAATTATCAAAATCAATCATTATCAATTTTTTTGTTTGAAATTCACAATAAATTGCTAGTCTAGTACAATTTCAAAGATTTTTCTAAGCATGCCTTATGTACATTCATTATTTACCACTCCAGTAAATAGTTTCACATCAAGATTCAACACACGCAAGAAAACCACTATCCGACCAGATCTGACATTCTCTCATGTTGTAAAGTTCGCACTAACTTACCAACGGAAGATTCCTCCGTGTCCTCGCTGCGACGCGATATCGTCGATAGCAGTCGTTTGATCGAATGATGTCGCTCCTTCGGAATGCTTCTGCGGAATGAAAATAAAACGATGCGAGAGAAGGAAAAAATCAATCAAACGCACCGACAGAGCACGCGGAACATCCACAGCAACGCACACCAACTTTAGCGAACTGGTCTTCCGTGACGACTTCCGTGAACTACGCTCCACCCGCCCAAACTCGGTTGGGTTGGAAAAACGTCGACCTCGTAGTGACATTCTACGCAGGAACTCTGGAATGCGGAATCCGATGGAGCTACGCTTCAAATCGTCACAACTATGTTGACCCTCATTCTGGTCGGGCACACCTGTGCGGTTCGGCCCATCGCCATCCCCCGTTCCCGTGTCGTCCATAATGTCTAGAATTCTGGGAAATACAGAAAAAAACACATAGAATGTAAGCGTCTTGCGGGAAGAAAGTCTTGAAAGAATTCCTACGATGCGTTGAGCGTACAAAAATCTTGCTCACTGTAAATACCTTCGTTGACCCGACAAGGCCGATGGTCCGGATGTGGTGGATATCAACTGTCCCGGATGATACTCACAGCCCTCGTTGGGCCGTATCCGGTATAGCCGATCATCAGCCGTACAAGCGCTCGAACTCGTGGTCAGTGTGGTTGGGAATGAAATGTGACGCACTACGACCGCAGGCTGTCGTTGCCGTTGGTTCGCCGTGCTGGTCGTTGCGTTGCTTCCGGTCGCGGAAGTACCCAGCTGTAGTGACAACGCACGAAACACACTCTGATGTCCGGTAGCGGATGGATCGATCAAACCAAACGGTTCCTGTCGGCGCAACACTACGGCCGACGAGGGTGGTGAATCCTTTCGCAGGCGGTTGGAGAAATGACGGCGCAGGGCTACGTTCGGTTCGTGACAGTCTTCGATTGGTAGTGGGAAATCATGAGTCGAAAAACGGGATCCAAACAAAGCCCGGTTGGCCATCTTGCGCGGAAAATAAAACGTACGCTGGAGAACAAAAAAATTAAAAGGAAAGGGGAATATTTTTACAATTAAGCAAGAGATCTTAAGAGAATTATTTGTTATTGCTGTTTTAGTAGACAGAAAAGCGTCTTCTTTCTACGACACTGGGGAAAATATTTGAGAACCAAAATACGTTAACTCTGGATGATCCTAGAGGAAGCTGCAAAGGCATCATAATCTAATAAAACTCGCTCCCTTACGATACAAAATCCTATCAAATTCTTCGAAACAAACGTATCAAACGATCTGTTGTGCGAAACTCACTAGACCGGAAAGAAACATCTTATCCTATGGTTATGGTAAACCACAGCATCACTTTTGACTTCCCTGGACCAGCATCTTAGCCCTGGCGGACGGTCAAGCTTGACGAACAATTATGAAATCTTACCTGACCAGCCGAAAAATTAAGATGATATTTCCATCCCCGATACGAAGGCCAAAACACCCAAGGAAAAATTCAACAATACCACAACATATCTTCCATTCAGCTGTAACCGAGCTAAAAAAAGCCCCCCCAAAACGAAACTCGTTCTTGAGAATTTGTTTTCCCGAAGGAGGAGGAAGGCTCCAACAAAACTTTCCATCCGGATCGACAAGGAATCTCGCACCGTACCCCGATCCTAATGCCCGTTTTGTACGGAACGACCAATGCTAACCAACATTCCGAAGGTTAATCGGTTAGCGTTTAGAAGGATCGGCAAACGTTGGAAGTTTTCTTCAAAAAGGGGAACCATAGTACGGAAGGGAACTGTGGGGAGAAACGGTGCCAGCAAAAGGAACAAAACTTTTCACAGCTCAAAAGTTTTCCATCTACCAGCACCCGCACGGCTCAACAACTTATCTCTTTATTTCTTTTCGGTTGAGCATATTAATTTGCCATTTCCAGCGGCTCGGTTCGAGCTTGATGCCGATTGGATGGGATGTACACATACCCCCATACCCAAGGTACTGCCAAGCATTCTCGATTCGGAAGCGATCGGTTTTGATGGTGGCTCGATCAGTGGGAGGCGAAAGAAAAAAGTTAACTCCACTGCTAAATGAACATTTTCGAAAGTTTCATCGGCCAGTGGCTGTGAAATGTACAAAACTTTCCAATAATCATCCACCGGTTACGAGGGGGGTTCGATGCTGCACAAAACATAATCAAACGAAACGGACGATTATTTGGTTGAGTGAATGAATGAATGAACGAACCGTTACTATTCGGCGCTAAGAAAGCTTCTGAATGGATTTTGATGCAAAAAAAAAAACTTATGACGCAAGCAAATAATTTGTTTGTGATGTATGTAAAAGAAAACTAAAATTCAGAAATGAACGTAATATTTATAAATATAACTTGTACTGTACTGCATACATTTAGGCATATTAATTAAAATTTCAATTAAACCGCTTCACTCAAAGTTTCTTCATCATAAAACAATTATAAATTAATATTATAAAATGCTTGTCTGGCTTTCTTACCTCCATAAAGTCATTCTCCTCGGTGGCATGATTTCGCTGAAAGCTGATGCGGGAGATATTTTTAAACAGCTTCCATCGTTCGCGAGCAGTCCGTCCCGGGCTAGGATGGATTTCGATTGAACCGCATCACCCGTTTGTGACCGGAAAAACCGATTGAAACCCAAACGAAAAAAAGACACCAAAAATAAGAATCATTAACCACAGAACCCCGGACGAATCGTATGCCGAGACTAGCTAAAGCTCAAAACCTGAAGCAATCGTCAACAAACCGCACTCCTGTTGCACGCGGATTCTGACGGAAACGAATGTCGAATAAGAAAAAAAAAACACGCCAAAACGTGCATGTCCGGACATTTCCCGGTTGCCAAATACCGGGTGCAATGGTCGGTGACGGTCGGTGGAGACGATTTGCTGCAAATAGTTCTTCTAATTACCTCGATTGTGCTTCGCTCGACTGTTGCTGCTCCTTCGCTATAATTGCATTCCACTCCCGCAGGATGTGCGGATAATTGTTCTCGATTTCCGTCAGCGAACCTGTTGCACTGACCGAACCACCCTCCATTACCACGATCTTACCACCCACCCAGTTGCATCCGTTTGGCAGATCATTCGTCCATAAAGTCCAGTGAAAAAAAAAACACACACACATACCATAATGAACGGGGATGGTGGGACAGGGAGAAAAAAGAAACAAACCAAGAAACCAGAAAGCCATTAAATGTCCTGCCATGCCAAGCTGAACACGGTAAGTCCATTTTTCCCCGGGACGTCCATCAGTCCATCTGGATTCGGTTCGGTTCGGGGTTTGACTTACATTGTCGGCTCGATGTACCAGCTGCACCTTCTGAGTGACCAGAATGATGGTTCGCTTTTGGCGTGCCAGCATCCGGTGGACACCGTTCTCGAAAACGTCCATGGCGACCTCGTTGTCCAGGGCGGACAGTGGATCATCCTGGAACGTAAAACAACAGCACCAGCAGTGATTTTGCGAATTGGTGTCGTGTAAAAGTGGGTTGAGTTGAGATTTTGCATTAAAATTACACAAAATATGAATTTAAGACCAAAAGAAGGAATAAGTAAAAGTAAAAACTCGTAAATTTATACCAGTCTTTTTTAAAACGAAAAATAATAAATAAACAAATCAGAA
>KI423611.1:11300-33383 GCA_000473375.1 Anopheles culicifacies | reverse complement strand
GAAATGCATTTGGAAGAATCCCAAATATCTCAAGGCAGTTTTTTACAAAGATCATATTAAACAATTGACAATTTGATCATATCTTATATCTTACTATTTCCCACAACTATTTGTGATGAAATATTACCATGGTCAACATAGATTGGAGCACTGTTTACTTCCCTTAGCAGAGCATGATTATTTGAAAAACTTTCAAACAATTTCTTGTAATTCTTTACATGGAAACTGCTCTTTTAGGGAGGAAGAGTGATGTATAAAATTAAATATCCTCTAATATCCTCAAACTGTTGTCTACCTTATTAGCATTAGGTAATCAAGAATGTAATTAATAATAAAATAGTTTGCGGCACATCGGGCCAGAAGACACATTTATTGAATTTCCTTTCCGGAACTCCCAGAAGCTTTCCATTGCTCTCCGACTGACCGACCGACCGAGTGGTCAACCCACCCAGAAATGAAAATAAAATGACCACCTTGGTAGCCGAAATTCCTCCCGGTATGCATCGATATATACGACATATTATGCTTTCACCGCAACCCTCTAAATTGGGCGTGAATAAAATTTTATTTGCTTCAATAGAAATATTTCATCTCAACCAAGTTCGGAACACAAACAGAATACCCACAAAACGACTCACACCGCTAGTGGATTGTGGGTCAGCGGGATTAGGAGTGTGTCCTTTATTATCATTCCATGCTTCCGAAGGCCTGCTCCCCAACAGGGTGATTCTAGTAGTGCTCATCCGGTTATACAGAGAAGAAAAAATAAGAAGAACCGTAGAGAAGCGAACGGAACAGAATGGAAACGCGCAAACGAAAAGCTGAACCGCCAAAACTATATTTATATCCACAAACGATTATGCCACACCACCAACATATAGCGGTACCAGGGTGCCGCCACATAATTTCGCGCCCCGGTTCACCCCAACGCTCCGGTCAACCGGTAATGTTCGTTTAAGCGGTAAAAGGGACCGGGCTAGAGGGTAGGGCGTGTAGCATAAATCCTTCCTGGCTGCACATTCCCTTCCCACATTTTTGGATGCGTTTGAATAAAGCGCCATCGCATTGATGCGCTTCTATTCGACCGATTCGATGATCATGGGAAAATGGGCGTCCGACTGGAAAGGACTTTAATCACCCCGTTTCCCGGTTGGGTGCATTTTTTCCAATTTCTCATTGGCTTCAGCGCAGGAAAATAAGAAAAAAAGGACAAAAAAGGGCGCGTGTGTGTCATACGAGTGAAAGCAGCATCCTACGCCTCACAACATCAACGTAGATCGGTCAACAAAACATGATGAGTGGCAACGGGGTGCAAATGGTATTGCCATCTGCTCCAACGTTCGGATTGTTTACGGTCGCTGCTAATCGTGGATAATACTCTCACTGTCCTTTTGTTTCGTATCTTCCAATAAAAGGGGGCAAATTGCATACATAATGAATTAATTTGGGTGTCTTTATCAACCTAGCTAAGAGGTAAATCAGTACAATGGGTGGTGAAAGCTATTATTTTAACCTCTTTTCACGTGAATCGTGAATTGTTTACAATCTTTTTGATCAAGTCAAACAATTTCTAAAACAAAGAGTACAATTTAGAATGATTTTACAAAGCACCAGAAACAAAACACACGCGTTCGAATGGGATTCTGAATGTTTGAGGCAGAGTTGTTTCTTTGATTCTTCGAAATTCGTAATGCGTTTTGATCTGTACGTGTACGATAAAATGGGATGCTTTAATGAAGACTTCTTCCAGAGAACTAAACCACAGCTGAATTGTTAAAACGCTTCTCCGGAACCGAGTTCGCTAATGCGTGTCGTTATTGCTTTCGTAATTCTACGTAACGTTGGAAATTATTTAAAATGCATCAGAAAATGCAAAATATGTTATATAAAATCGAAAATTTTGCGACAAAATGCAAAGAGGACAAAACAAACGTTATTTATAATTTCATGTTTCGTTGAAGTCTCTTTATGGGCAAACGCACCATTTTCAAACGAATAAATTTCAGCGCCTAAATGTATGCAATTAGAATCACATCAAAGCACGTGTGCGGTTTCGAACTTGTCAACCGTTGGTTTTGAAGCTTGATGTTTACAAATGGTTATTTGATCTGTATATAAATAATGATAAATTACTATTGTTTCACTTACTATTTTATTCAAAAAATCATCGGTAATTGATGATTGTATATATTGCATTTGATTTTGGGTTTTCTGCTCCCATCGCTCCCTAAATCACTTTCCCATCCAAATATTCCCTATTCAACAGCAGACCATAACCATAACAGTATACAGTCCGATTGACAAAATAATCTATTTCGTCAAACCCTCCAGCAAATATGGTCAATTCGGTTGTGTCGGCAAACCCTCAAATCACAGCCACCTCACCATGTACGGTGAATGTGTACACATTGATTGTTTGTACCGTAATATCCCTGACTTTATTGCGAGGTGTGAGTGCAGCAAAGCACAAATAAACATACCACCGGTGAACGATTTTCCCGCCGATTCTTGGCCAAAAAGCACACGGCCTCGAACGGACAAACCATCGGACCGCTCATCGGTCATGTTCTATCTCACGAGCTTTCCGACCGCATGCAGCACCGAAAATCGATGTTGCGGCCAGCGGTAGCATGGTAATTGGAAAATTATGCAGATTTCAAGCCATTCCGAAGCGTTTGGGATGAGCTCGGTTTGTTTGCTAGCAGTCAAATGTTGGACGTTGTTGAGCACCGAGCATTTCCTGCTGATCAGTTTAATGCGATCAGGTCCTTGCTCGGTATTCTACGAGTACGGGATCGATGAGGTACGAGTACAACTACGGATATGACTGCAGTTAATGCTGTTACACACCCCATTTGAATCAATTTTTCAAAGAAACCGGTCACCAAATCAATCGAGCACAGAGGGCAGAGCTGATGGCAGCCAATGTTTGGAAGGGATTTTCAAATTGTTTCCCACGTGAAAGTTAGTTTGAAAATTTTATGTAAAGAAATGAACAGTGTGAAGACAACTTTTCGCTAACTTAATCGAATCCTTTTTCATAATTTACCAGATACTACTCCTGTTTGTCGCCTTTTTTTTGTCCCACTATGTATTTCACTCTAAAATCTATTATTTCTGCTTATTGTAATTCGCATTTTTAAGTTTTAATCATAATTATAAAGCGCAACAACAGCAATACGGCCTGGCCGTTCTTAATGAATAAAAAATAAAAATAAAAATAAAGCGCAACAATTTGTTTTCTTGTCCGTAGAATTCCACGTGCTTTATGAAACCCTACAACAGTCACAACAGTTGAACCTTGTAGTGCTTTGAAATGTCATCCGCTCGCCATGCCGAACTGTCAAACCATTGTTTACATCGTTCCAAAATAAACGTGCTCGCGTGGTAGCGTGCCGGTATCGAATTTGGTTGGATTTTCTGTTTAAAAACGAATAATTAGCCATAAATTAGTTGTCTTTAACGTTTAATCTTTAAATTAACTGATTCAATAAAATGTTGCTCGCAGAGAAACCGATGGAAGTGAGTGTTCGTAGCTTGGATTAGCTTCTGTGGCCGGGCGGAAGGTTAATGTGTTTCTTTCGTTTTTATCTTTTAATCGTTTGTCTAATAGAGTGTCGAAGCTTCAGAGAACGGTGTACCTGAGAAATTTAGGGCAGAATTTGCAGACAGTACCGACAGTGAGGCTAGCTTCACGGATGAAGATGATTCAGATGAGGAGGTAAGGGTCGTCGGCATCATCGCCCGGGTGTGTGGAATCGTACGGCTTTATTCACTTTATTTTCTTTCGTTTTATTTATTGCTTTCCGTACCTGTATTGAACTGCCTACCTGTGTGCCATTGTGCTATAGCTCCGACAAGCGTTCCTTCGCAATGAGTTGAAGCCGGGTTTGAACGTGATAGTGCAGAAAGAAGCAAAACCGGTGTATGATACGATCCAGCTAAAAGTGGCTCTCGAAACATGCGTCCTCAAAGCGCCTTGGTTGGAGCGTATGGATCTGGTGAACGATTTGGCCCCACTCACACCGGAGCTGGCAATACAAATCGAAAGGCACGAACAGAAGCGTGAGAACCAATTCAAGGGCAACCGCAAGATACCGTACGTCGCGCCGGAAGCCGACCCCGTACTGAACGACTTCAAGCGGGAGATATTGTTCCACCGGCAAGCACAGGCCGCCACCATCGAGGGCATCCGGAAGCTGCACGATCTCGATATCGTAACCAAGCGCCCGGATGACTACTTTGCCGAGATGGCCAAAACGGACGAGCACATGCAGCGCATCCGGAAGGTGCTGCTTGACAAGCAGGAAGGTATGGCCAAGTCGGAACGCATACGGCAGCTGCGAGAGCAGCGCCGCATGGGTAAGCTGATACAGCGCCAGGCGACGGAGAAGCGTGACGAGGAGCGCAGGAAAATGTTGGGTGACATCAAGAAGTTCCGCAAGGGTAAGCTGTCCAATCTAGACTTCCTGGAGGATGATGATGGACCGCGGGGTGAGTTCCGCAAGTCGGGCAAGGCACCGGGCAAGGGTAAGAATGGTAAGCGCGTCGTCAGTGCCAAGCGGAAGGCCCGTGATGCAAAGTTTGGATTCGGTGGTCGAAAGAAGGGCATGAAGCGAAACACCAAGGAATCGTGCATGGACGATGGTCCCCGGCGTGGCAAGGGCGGTCCGGGAAAGAAGGGACCGAAGGGAGCTGGTGGTAGTAAGGGGGGAGCGAAAACCCGACCAGGCAAATCGCGCCGCGCACAGGCAAAGGGTGGTCGTAAGAAGTGAATTCCCACCGTATTTCGTGTAACGTAAACGTCGTTAAAGGGTGACAATCCACTTGACGATGATGTACATTTAATGTATTCCATAAGCCTTTGCTCGTAACTCAGCTTTGTTTGTTATCTTACACAAACTAAATAAAGAATAAATGTATGAAGAAGGATGCGATTAACAGCATTCCTGCTGGAATTGTGTTGTGTTTTTTGTAGTAAATGAATCTAATTACTTTCAGCTTCAACGATTACCGGTTGGGGTCTTAAAGCGTACAGAACGTTTTACTTTAAAAAAATGGACATTTTGGGTATCAATGAGCGGTAATGCTTTCCATCACTCCCACTCTGCTACTTTCTTCCCCCCGGGGGGAGTTGAACTTTCCCTTTGATGTGAAAGAACGCCCACCGGAGGGAGAAGATTGAGTTTAAGCGTAGTTTATTCAAATAGCACACGCTTAACGGTTGGTTGTTGACTTTAAAGTAAATTTTGTGTTTAACGAAGTGCAAAATATTGCTAATGATTAAAGTAAACCACCACAAATAACACAAAGCGAAGAAGCTGCCCTCGCGGAAATTGCTCCGGAAATGTTATCTGTCCAAGCTTGGGGATTAGATATTCCAATCTGTTCGTTCGACACCGTGGGAGGACATCAAAATACGCACCGGGTCCGGGTGCGCTGCGTATCAAACGGAGCATAAAATGTGTAAACCAAAAAACGGTTCCGCGTTAAATGACTTTCACCGGAGCGTGTTGTGATCTGTTGACCCACAGGAATAAATAATGTCCGTTTATTTGGTGAACTACGTTTACGTTGTACGTTTGATTCCTTCGAATTTGTTTAAAAATGCTAGGTTCGAAACGGTTTCCCGATACCAGGAATGCATCCAAAACAACAGGTACCATCTAGCAAGCGTGGCAGAAAACAGCTTGGTTTGTGCTCTCGCTTTCTCACACACGCTATCGGACGTTTCTCCCATGCTGAAGGTGTATCCTCTTAGTTTGGATGCGCTCCTGTTATCGGAAATCGAGATTCGATGCAGATTTGTAGTTTTCGTTTGAGCTTTTCGAGCGCAGAGATGCTACCTCTCTTTTCGGATGCTCTCCTGTTACCGAATGTGGCAAAAGCAGTTCGTTTTCGATTCAAATTTCTGAAGCAAAACGGAACATTTTTTTTCTTTGATTCTGTTTAATTTGTCGCAGCTCCTCTTTATTTCACAGTTTTGGCAGATTGATCAAATACATTTTTTAAATTTGCTCTAAAAATCTATCACCTATATTTGTTAACAGTTAATTATATTTTTATTACACTTTTAACGGGGTTTCACGATAGAAAGTGCTTCCTTTGTGGAACATTTTGGAAGATGTGTGCGGAATTGACCACAAACCACCAACTACCCCAACGTCCTTAGCAATTTTCCTTTGTGAAAAATAATCATTTCGCTCTTCCTTTCGGCAGTGAATAATCAGGGAAAATAATGCATAATGATTTTCCAGGATGCACGCTTGCTGAAGGAAGGATTTCACGCTTGCCTTTTTCAACACCAGCTATTTTGCAAAGCATTCATAAATGTCATCACCTCAAAAGGTACGTCTGGTGGGGAAAATTAGAGAAAATGCGTGAAAAATCTCATTTTGAAAGATGGGGGACGAAATGCCTCTTCTGAATATCATGAACTCATTGCCACTTTTCAAATCAATAATCGTTTTTACAGATTTTTCCAATTTTCACTTTCACTTTTCTCTGGAGAAAATTCTTCTTCTACCCAAGGCACCAGGCACCAAGTAATTTTATTGTTGTTGTTTGTCCTAAAAGGCACCTTTTCGGGAAGTGGAAAAATCTGGGAAAATTCACACATCCAATCCACTGCAATTTTCCAAAGCAGCCATTTTCCCATAGGTGCATGAATAATTTAGGAATATTGAGAAAAGTTCACTCCTCTCCTCTCGCGCAGGAAAATTCTCCTTTAACCTCCTTCCAGTTTGTTTTTTGCTTTAGATGATCAAGGTAATCTGCCCAAATATCTCTGAAATACTACTGTCAGCAACTGTCCATGCGGGAGGAAAATCATCGACTCCCCCCGTCTCCGCATCCACCCCATCCCCTTGAATCAGTGGCAGATTGAGCTCTTTGGATGCCCCTGGCGGAATGGCAGTTAAGGCCCCAACATTATCAGCCTGATCATGAACGTCGAACGGCAGTCGAATCGAACGGAGACGTCGAATCGAACGGCAGAAAATTTGGTATCATCCAACATATTCGAATCGACGAATGTTTCATCGATTTTTTGAGCTTCTTTGGTTGTCAAACTGTCTCCGCTGAACGAGGAGGCCTTCCCTGACTGGCGATGCCCCTGGCGGCCGCCACCTACGTCCATAAGTTACTGTGGTCTGTCACTGCCTATAATGGTTCAAAGGGCTACAGAACACGTTTTTTTGTCGTAAAATATGCAACTTGGTGGTGGAAAAGTTGTGAAAATTAAGGAATGCATTACAGATAGGTTGCAGGAAGCATCGTTTAGATAACTGTAATTTCTCACTTCCGATCGAAGGTGAAGGAAAAGCTTCTGCAAATCAATAGGTGTGATAGGAACTGTTCTTTCGAAGTTTAAACTGCCATCAAGTTCAAGAGAAAGGACGCCTCCGTGAATGGAAAATCTCTCGGTTACCGTTTATTCCTCCTCCTTCCAAGGATTAATCCGCCAGTGCATGAAGAGTATTATTGCCGTTGAAAGATTGACTAATTCCTAGTAAATGGTGGGAAGAAAAAAAACAAACGCACCGAGTTTAAACTCAATGTAACTGATTTTCCTTTATTGATTAGCATATATCGATGTGTATATCTACAAATAGAATAATTAGATCTCAATAGTTATTATGCACGATAATCTAAAACATAATCATTGTGACACGCCAAGCACAAACGCACACACACACACACATACAGGCACACTCACACAGAGACACGCTCAACAAAATGCGTTTGTTGTCCTACAAATGGAAGCGATTAAGTGTGCGATACAGGTTTTGTTTTGTTACTATACGCGGAGACAATTATTTAAAACATTTAATTAATACTAATGTGCTAGTAGAGCAGTCTGCTGGTGGACTACTTGCTTGATTATGTGTTTTTTTTTTTTTTACTTTGCTCTATTTATAATTCCTTCCTTTTGCGTGTGCAGGTGTATGCGTGTATGTTGCTAATAATCTAAACAGGAACAGGAAACGAACGGCACTAAACAAAAAACAACAGAAAGGCAAGAAATTTGGATGGTTTTGAACGTCTGTATAACGCTCACCACTGTTACAATCACTTCTGGAGTTATGGTTTTCACCTTAATAGCCTAACACGATTAAATTAGAATCATATTACGTGAACCTTTATACGCTTCAACGCAGTTTTTTTTTTATTTTAGAATTTACATAGTTATATCAAAAAAAAAAAAACAAATAAAAAGCTGAAGAAAGTTATAACGCCTATTTCTTCGAGTTCCTAGTGCGTTACATATGCAAATGTCCGTTGGGTTTAACCTGATCGTCTGATAGGCACGCAAACCTGGGAGTTTAAATGCATCGAACCGATTAACTACTTTCACAACGTTGAATTGACTTTGCCTCATTATTTCCGCTCTTTTCCTTATCGGTTTTGGGTGTATTAGTTCTTCATGTTATATTATGATATTTAAATTGGTTTAAAAGATAAGCGAGAATAAAAGTAAAAGAAGGGAGAAGTAAAAGTAAAAACATAACAAGCAATTCGTATAAGTGTACATATAAAATAAGGAGTAAATATTTATATACGTATATATGTATGCATATGTATAAGGATGTGCCGCGTATGCGAATGTATGCGATACAATCAGCGCGCACGTGTGTAGTTTAATAAAATAAGCTGTGTACAGGGTTGTTAGTAAACCATCGGGCAGCCTGGCAGATGGCTTTGCTTCACTTGAGCGTAATGCGTACGCCACCGTTCGGGAGCTTCTTCATCATGTTCCACACCTGTATCCGCGTCATCTTCGCGATCGAGATATCATTAATGGCAACAATCTCTTCGCCGGCACGCAGTAGGCCGGATTTTTCTGCGGCACCACCTGCAACAAGATGATCACAAATATCGAAATGGCAGTTAGCGATTGAACGTATCTGAGCTGGTTGTACTGGATTACTTACCCATGAAGATTTTCTTAATTATTAACGGCTTGTTGCCGGTCGGTGAATCGTAACCACCCTCGATGGAGAACCCGAGCCCGGCACCGTCCTTGTTGATTTGTACCATGCGACAACCTTCCGGAACATCCGCGGCGGAGAAGGAAGCTGTTGGATATAAAAAAGGGAAATGGGTAAGGTTGATGATGCAGGATGGCTAATGCTGGAAGAGATCTTTATCTTGATACGATTACTGTATGTGTCTTTAAAGTCACAAGAAACCTCAGATAGCGTGTAGTGAAGACATAATGCATAATATAAGACAATTACTACTTGTAGTCAGCTTGCACTCCTAAAATAGCTCCGTAGATAAGTAAAACGCCTGCATGTATGCAATGTACGAACAGCGAGCAAAATACTAGGACTCATCTATTGAACACGGAGCAATGAAGGACCAGATGCCAGAAAGCAGGATCAGTCTAGTGAAGTTTTCCTCCGGTAAGACTCGAGAAAGCACCCCCTTACTTTACCTTCAGTCCAGTAATATTATTACTACTATTATGTTATACGCCTGAACTAGAAGGTAACTAGAAGCAACTCGAGTAATACGAGATGCATGTCAGCATGTCCCGATTCTGGGTGCATGCAACTAGCTAGCATCTCCGGAGAGCGGAGGATGCAACACGAAAGATGATGAGCTGTGTCTGATAAGAACCTCGATGTAGTGTTCAAGCAATTCTGACGAGTGAGTCTATTTTCAACGCTGGAACCGAGAGACTAATCTGGGAGCTAATTCCCTCTAAAGATATCAAATATTAGCGACTTCAAAGGGTTTCCAAAACGGGTGGCTTCCTGGAGTCTTTTACCAATGGTTATAAATTTAAGAAGGATTGTATAGGATAGAATCAATGAACTTTCTTTAAACGAATTGTTACACGTTGATTTATGATTGTTAAGTTAATTCTACGATAAAAATATTTAAATGATGATCACCCAACATTAATCGAAAACAAGGATTATCGAGATCAACATAATGCGTGACTCCAAAAACAAAAAGAAAAGGCCGGAAGAACACGTACAATATCTTCTAAAGTCCCTAAGATCCGAACGACAAAAATTCCAAACATCTCAGAAATTCTACAAAAGTACGTACCATTGTCGGTGGCATTGCTAGAGGAACATTTGGACACATCATCTGCCGACAGGAGACCATCCTCCGATGCGGTACCATCGAACACACTTTCAGCTGCAAATAAATCCATCAAGACAAATGAGTGCCAATTGCACCGCAACCTAAGTCAACGCGCGGACTTACCTTCGTTCGATCCCACATCCAGATGATCGAGATCCAACGAACGGGATGCTTTGTGTTGGATCTTTAGCTTGCGCTCATACTCTGTGGCAATTTCACTTTTCTCCGCCAGCGAACTGAGCGATCCCATCGAGGGTCGCTTTAGCTTCGCTAGCGTATCGAGTACGAGCGACTTGGAACGGGTGATAACCATGACCACTTCTGGCCGCGGTGTCTAAAGAGAAATGATAACGAATGGTCGATTAGTGGAGAGTCGGAGTCGTTTCACCGTAGCTACTCACCTTAAGTACGCTGAGTGACTCGCGATGAGTGAGGCCTCGCATACTGAGACCGTTGATCGAAAGGATACGATCGCCCTTCTTCAACCGTCCGTCCCGATCCGCGGGCGAGTTGGTGAGAATTTTGTGGATCTGTGTGCCGTAGAAGCAAAAGAATGTTAGTAAAGATCCTTGAGGAGTCATAGAGTTAGTGCTTACCGTAATTTCCTTTGCCTCATAGTCGGAACCACCGGCCAGTGTAATACCGATGCTACTTTCCGGTGTTTCGCGCTGCAACACAACCACAAAAGCTTCCGGTGTGGCTAGCGGTGGATCGGCCTCTTCAATGATCAGCTGCAGGTCCTGCGGTGTGATCAAGCTGTGACTACTGCCAAGCGACGAGAAGCTGCCATAATCCGACGGTGTACTCTGGAGCGTTTGGGACGATCCGGTACAGTTCGGGGCGACACTGCCCAGTCCGAGACTGTTCGTTTGCAGCGAGGACACTCCGGACGATGAGGATGCCAACGAGTCCCAGGACGAGAACCGATCGTGGCCACCGTTCGTGTGGTGAGTGGTTTTTGGTGTGGCATGTACCGGTGGTGATGTGGCCATCGGTACGGCAGGCGTGTTGGTGGTTGCGGTGGCCGGTGTCGGTGCGATCGTGTGCTCCTTCGGCGGTTGCTTGACCGGTGTCGGGATGACCGTACTGTTGGCGGACTTCGATTCGAATGACTTACGAATTTCGGCCAAATTGAGCTTCTTCGTTTCAACGGACGAACGTAACTCGCGTCGTGTCGGGATGGGCACGGATGCTTCCGTTGGCACAGTTCGGGTTGACTTGGGAGGTGACAGCTTCTTCTCGGGACGCAGCCCACCAACCGTTGCGATGGTGACCGGTTCGGGTTCCTTGTGGGAGATGGTTCGGGCGGCAGCTTCATGGCGTACCCATTTGGCAAGATCCGACATTGAGCCACCATTCGGTGCGTCGTGAGAGATCTTCTTCGCCTGCTCCGATACGACGGTTGAAGGCAAAGGTTTCTCCGCTGTTGGGAGCGGCACTGCAGATGCAACGATCGGTTCCTCTACGACCGCGTTATCCTCCAGATCGGAAACAACCTCCACGTACGAGGCAACCTTTATTACCTTATCGACAATGCTATCCACACTGTCAACCACCTTGTAGTGGGTCAGTTCCGGCTTCTTTTCCGACTCGTAACCAATCGACTTACCACCGGTGGTGAGTGAACCGTTCGTAAGCGAGCTTCTTGGTTTGGATTTGGACTTTCGGCGTTCTTCCTCCTCGTACCCATCGGTACTGTCACCGTCTTCGTATCGCTTCGATTTTGACCCATTACCGTACGTTCCCACATCTTCGATCTTAAGATCTCCACCGCGGCCATTGCGACACTTGGCAGAGGCGAGCACATTCTTGCGATTCATCGACGCTTCGGATGAGGAAGATTTGGAAAGTTTCCGACTAATGTCCACGGCTGGAGTGCTTCCGACCGAGCTACAGCTAGCCTGCGAACCAGAGCTGGAAGTCAGTGTCGAGTTGGAGCTCGTAATGGACGTGTTCGTCTCGGAGCTAAGCGTACGTGTGAGGGCGTACTTCTCAACCGGTGCTGCCGGTGCGACGGGCGAAGCTGGTGGTGAAGATACGCGCGAACTCAACACCGAATCACTGTCATCGCTTTCGTCCTCCGTGCTGCGCAAACAATCCGTAGACTCACTTTTCGGCGGATAGACGAGTGACGTTCGGGGTGGTTTCACCGGTGGCATTGGTGGAAGTGGCTTCCGGAACGTGGGCACCATCTCTGACTCGGACTCGGAGTGCTTCGCATCGGAGGACGTCTGCAGACGTGCGGTAGACGCACGGAACGTGCTATCCTGTCTATTGGGAACGGTCGGCGTTGTGCCGGTCATCGAGCTGATACTCGATTTCGGTGGCATCGGAAGTGTGCTCGTCTTGCGATTGTAAGAAAGCGCAACCGTTGGTGGTTCCACGGGTGGTTTGGAAATGACACCGGATGATAGGATAATCTCCGAGTCTTTGCTCTTGATGATGGGCAGTCCGATGATGCGAGCCTCGGGCAGCACTTCCGTCTCCGGTACCTTCTCCGGGATGACAAGTCCGCGCAGTTTCGACATTGACTTTTTGCGCTGCTCCAACAAGTTCGAGATGGATGACTTCCAGCGTTCATCCGAACCGGACGCACTGTTGGCAATGTTTGAAGCTACAAGCGAGCTGGTACTACCGGCACTACTGGGTGTGTTCGCGATCGTTGCCAGACTGTGTCCGTTCGAGTATCCCGAAAAGCTTGTCGTACGGGCGAGCACTTTCGAACCATCCAACGCACCACCATTGGCACTGAGGGGTTTGTTTAATTCCGGCCGATTAATGGGGTTTAGGTTTTCGACACTGTACGCCTTCCCCAGTACGACCGGTTTCGATGTTTCCAAGCTAAACTTGGCTTTGAACGGTGTTTCACTGGTGGCGGTAGATGTTGTCATCGATACGCCCCGATCTACCTCATCCAGATGTTCGACACTGTGCGCCTTCTTGCGCAGCGTTGCGTACGTTTCGATCGGTTCGACCGTCTTCTTGGAGGTGGAGATGTCTCGTGACGATCCGAGCAGATTTTCCGAACTCTTGGTGA
Organism: Anopheles culicifacies; assembly: GCA_000473375.1. NCBI lineage: Eukaryota > Metazoa > Arthropoda > Insecta > Diptera > Culicidae > Anopheles > Anopheles culicifacies. Next base: position 20,245 of record KI423611.1, on the reverse strand, counting down.
AATCTTTGCTAAATTTCCGCGCGGCCGTCATCGTGGTGGTGTGCTGTGGCACGGGTGCTACAGCACCTTCGGCATCTGCCGCACTTGAGAACATTGCAATTTTGTCCCGTACGCTCTTTTCTGACTTTTCATCCTTTCGCCAGTTTGATCCGACCAGCGAGATCCTACCACTGCCCGTACCCGTTGGAGGTGGCGGTGGCTTGCCATGATGCAGATGATCCGGCACATCCACCGATCGGCGACGCTGCTCGAACACACTCTGTAGCGATTGGTACGCCTGCGGGAGCTCCTTGCGACTGAGCATCGACTCAGCGATCGAGGAACTGCGGGTCGGGAACGGTGGTGGCTTACGGAAACTGTCTCCGGCCGGTGTATGGGACATCTTGCGAGGCACCGGCGGTGGATGACTTTTGGGCAGATCGGGAAGATCATCGTTGAAACTGTGGAAAGTTGAATGAAACATTTTAATAAAGAGCTTGAAGCGATTTCCCATAAAGCCGCTTACTGACCTGGAATGTTTGTCGTTCGATTTGGCGAGTACCGGTGCCGTGATGCCACCGTTCATGATCGTCATCGCGGCCACCGGACCCGGATTGGGGATGGCAGCGTTCCCGTTGACACTGGTGCTGCCGTTCGGTACGGTCGCTGCCGTCGTCGTCGTCGTGTTGGCAGCGGAAGGTTCGGTAAAGTTTGGCGGGAACTCATGCCCATCCGGTGGTAGTCGTGAGAATGCCGGTGGCGCTACTTTGCCACCATTCGTTGCTGTTGTGGATGTGGCGGCGGACGGTGCTGGTATGAGCTGATGCACGGTGCTGGCAATGGCGGTCACGGTGGTTGTCGTCGTCACTACATTATTCATCGAGTCCATGCTCGTGACACTGCCCGGGGCGGTACGTTTGTCTGCGTCAGGGTGGGAGTTGATGGGAGGTTGGCTGGCGTAGGCTGTGCCTTCGCTGCTTTCGGTGCCTGCCGTTTGCCCGGACGAAGCGATGTGGCTGGACTCTGGAATGAGTGAAGAGTGGCAAAATTCCATTAGCGTCTTAATATGGGGCTGTATGCACTTTAAATATTAAACGTCATGCAAATGTTCATAAATAATAAAATTATTTTAGAACTTTTGCGGAAGGCGATACAGACGACATATGCAGCTGATATCAAATGACCAAATCAAATGATCAAATAATAGTTTTATGCGCAGAAATGTTGTGCTTATTCAATTCTAACGAACAAAATAAACATTCCAACAAACGAGCGATATTTTTTTCGCGTTTTCTGTTATTATTACTTCTTTAACATTAGACTTATGCTTTTTAAGCAATTATGTACAACATATCGCTCTTTTTATGTATTTTTTTTTAGTTAATTGTATTGTTCAGTCGAAGGTGTTATTTTAGGCTTTTTATAAAAAAATTAAAGCAATCAGACAATAATTAAGATAAACAAGTAAATAATGCAATAAACAAGAAAGAAAATGCAAAGCTAATACTTGTCAACATTATTTTTCAGTAAAATAAAAATAAAACAGATTTCGGTGTTGTATTGCTTTAGACTGTTCAAATACATCGAGAGTTAGGTAACTATCACAAATCATTTTGTATTGAAGCAATTTGAGAATGCTTGGCTCGCTCAGCAACATACTTTTGCGGAGAAAATCTAATTAATAATTGTAAAAATTACTTTTCAACAAAAATAAAATAAAATATTAAAAAGAAGCAATACTGCATGGCCGTTCATTATCAATAAAATAAATAATTTAGTAAAAATTAGAAAGAATAGTAAACAAAGAAAGGTAGATGTACAGAAACATAAAATAAACTAAAATAAAAATTAGTACAAATTATAATGTGTCTACACTTTTCTCTTGCATTGTAATAGTTTGTTTTATTCAAATTTAGTGCTTGTATACTGTAGGTTTCCTATTTTCTGTTTTTCCCTTCTTAAAACATTTCTTTTATAGTTTTTGATTTATTATTTTTTTGTTTTTTTTTTAATATATTGTCTTGAAAACTATACATTAGTTGTTTAATTGCTTTCTGTTGATTTCCTACATATAAAAGTCAATGTTTTTTATTAACGCATACTTCAAACATGTTAAGCAATGCTGAATAAAAATAAATAAATCACTTTTGAGTGCATCACATTGCTTTAAATCACACTAAACAAGTAAAACTTCATGACAGGCTTGCTTAAAATGCCATCGAATGAAAATTTCGATATGTTCCCCCCTTATTAGTCTCGAATTCCGATAGCGGACGTATCATCCACTCCGATACGCAGCGGCACAAATCACGCCAATGATAAATCGTTGTCGTCGGTGCGATAAATTATCTGACAAATTGCTGAAACACCCATAAACAATGCCACCAGGACTAACGGGTCATTGCGGTTCCGCTATTTATCACACACATACACACGCGCGCACACATTCCTTCCGGGGGAAACAAACAAAATAATCAAAACATTGTGATTTTGCTTGACTTTTTATTGCCATCGCTGCTGCTGCTGTTTGGTTTCAATCCGGCCCTTCACGGTCACCCTGAGCACCCGTTCGAAATTGCACCCGGGGCTGACGGAAAGGTTAAGTAGTTCGCGCGCGCTGTAAATTGTTCATGCATGACTCAAATTGTGCCGCGCAAACGATGAAGGAATGCGTTCGCCGGAATCGCACATCGTGGGTGGGTACTCCCCGAGCAAGATGGCGATGATGATTGGTTGGCTGGTACCCGATCGCCGGATGTCAATTTTCGGTTATAAATTGTTGAACCCCGTCAATCGAATGGGGTGCGTCCTCGTAGAAGGCACAGCGTTGAGACGATCGTTTATTGACAGTTATGCGACGATCGGGGTGGAACGATGTGAGTTATAGCAGATCACATCCGTTCCGGTTACGAGTGGAAGACCGAGTCCCCTCAGACTCACAGCGTACAGGGCCGAGACATAACGACGCCTTGCTTCGGGAATGGGAAGAAGATCGCCACAATTTGGCCCTGGCCGATCGGACTTTTTCGCTTTGATCAATTATCGATGTCTAATAATGGACATCGTCCCCGTACCGAAGCGCGCAGAACGATCGATCTTCATACAGCCAAACCGGGAACTGCTGGCCGGCGAGAAGACTCCAATAATGGGGCGAGTCTCGATAGCAAAGTGTGCGGTCGCTTCTTCCCCGCGAGATGTCGATAAATAAATCAATAATTGTTTCAATCAACTTCCTCCACTTCTCACTTCAACCTACGTGCAGATGGAAAAGTCAAAGTGATGTTGGGAGGTTGTTGAAAAACATCCCGGAGCCCGTTGGTAAACATTACGTCGCACGGTAAGCGAGTCTCGCCACTACCGTGCAGATATTTCCTCTCCAAGATCAAGGTATTTTTCACCGCTGCGGAATGTTGCGTTTTGTGAGAACTATTATCTCAAACCTACCCTGTCACGTCTGCTAACCCCCCGCACCACGGAAATCTCCATTTGTTTCAATCAACTCTGAATGGCGATAGATCCCGCTTACTTCCGCCACTGGCACGATCACTACTGAGCACGATGTGGGTCATAACGGACGCCCCCCGTTCTTAAACGAAACGTGACCCTCGGGCGGGGTCACTCGGTCGGGCGGGTTTTATTAATCGTTTGCTGGGTAAGTGCTCTACGGCTGCGTCGAAAAGAAGAGTCCATTTCCCTGTCCAGTCATCGCCATCGTCATCATAGAGCATCCGGGTGTTGTGTAATATTCATTACGGAACGGATTTAACGACTGCAATTTTAGACCATGGTCTATGGTGCCATTGTTTTCTGTTACTGAAGTGTTTTTTTTTTTTTTTTTTGGAGTTGCTTTTTTTTTTGCTTTTTTTCTTGTTTTATTATAATTAATTAGTGGGGGTGTTCATGCGCAACAGCTGTAAAACACTGACGCACTCATTTGCATGTAACCGTAAGAAAGAGTTCGGTCAGCATGGAGAAAATAAATCATTTCTATGGAACCATTCTATGTATGTGAAAATATGTTTTTTTCCAAAACTAATGAGCTTAATGTGTGAGTTTCCTCAAATTTGAATAAACTAACAACATAAAATGTCTTTGGTGTACTATAACTTTAATGTTAATGAAGAATAGTTTACAAAGATAACAGTTTTGGTAACAATAAGAAAATCATTGTAGTTATACAAATTCGTTACATAATTATAATTTTCTAGGTTATGTGTGCGATCTCTCCAGTTCCTTGGTTTCTCAGATGACATCTTCAGCAGAGTGCGTTGTGTACATACATCCGATTGAAACATGATGCGACGTAGATAAAATACGGGCAAAATCTTAGGATCTGACTTTCGTAGAGCTCGGCTAGAAAGCGGAGCATGATCTCCAGTACTGCTACAAAGGATAACAACATTATGATGATGTTGACAAGTCCCACCTCTTACCCCAACACAGGTTTGAGAAGGACGGAATTATCTTTTCGTTATTTATGCTCTTATAAACAAAATATATTCCTAACTAACAAAGTGGTGGCATTGAAGAACATTTTGAAGAGTTCTCCGAGTCATGTGCGCTTCTAAGATGACCTACAACAATCTATCGAGGAAGACGGGTCACATTTCTTAACAAAAGTATCCTTGGGTACCCAATATATAGTTATTCAAGAACCGATGACATTATCAGCAAAAAAACCAGAGGCCAGTGGCGGATCAAGCTCTTTGGAGGCCTCTGGCGGAATAGCAGTTGAGGCCTCCAATGTTACGACTCCCTGGTCCTTGATCAAAAGGTGTGAGGGTTCCCGCTGAACGACGAGGTCCCCCTGACCGGCAAGGGCCCTGGCGGCCGCCAACTTCACGCATACGTTAATCCGCCACTGCCAGAGGCGCATTGTTCAGGAGAATTCTGCCACCTCGAAGGTCCAAAAACTCCAGAGAAGACTTCTAGAACGTATATTGCACACTCAAATGATCGGAAGTACCCACTAAGGACAAAATTAATGTCTGGAGTTGGTAAGATAAGTTGGTTGGGACTCATACCTCACCAAGAAAGAACTCGCCTGTGACCGGTGCGCCATGAGGCAAAGTCGAGCACAATAATGGCTGAATCAAGTTTCATGAAGACGGATTGGAGATCTAGTCATTGTCTAATAGACATACTGTTCATAGCAAACCAAGAAAAAGAAGAAGCGTCTGGTAAATTTAACGGATTGTATAATAGGTGGAGTATATAGGATTGATTTTATACATTTAAACTTCTGCATATAGTTTTTACCTAATATAATTTATCTAATTGAAGTAATTATGCGAATTTAAGTGTAATGGTATATCTCCGAGTAAACAATCATAAAAACTCAGTAGCCGTTTAGCACTGTAAGATCGAATAGTTATGGTTATTGCATACTTTCAGGCGTTTATCAGAAGCTCGCCTAAATGAATGGGAAATAATAATACGGCAATGATGATGTTGATATTCGACGAATTTAAAGTTTCTCCAACGCATAACGCGCACCTCTTTGCGAGAGTGTCTTGCGATATGTGACCACATTTTAGCCAGAACTTTCCAGAGCTGCACACGTCCGCACTACAGCTGCCCGTATGTGGAAAAACTTTTTCGGCAGTGCGTAGTAGTAGTTGGAGCATGATTTACCACCGCTAGATATGCAAACTGGTTCTTCCGGTTAAGGTTTCAGTACAATCGGTCGAGTGCGAGCGAGAAAAGCAGTGCAAGCGACTGAAACGGAATAAATCCTACCTAGTAGAGTCCTCAGAATCGTATCGACAAAGCAAAACACGAGGAAACAGACCCGAGCGAATGGCGAGCAAAGGGGAGAAACTTAAATCCAAAACGGTAAAACATATCGGTATGAACAGTCCCCATCTCGCCGCCGTTTCACTCCCTTCGGCTCACTTCGTCCAACATTAATCCGGGGGATGCATCATCCAGGGGTCCAAGATCCTGTCCGCCGGGGGTTCGATTGTCAGCGCGACATCCTCCAGAACCGGCACCACCACCACACGGTTGGGGTTAGCACGGACGAGATAAATGTCGCGACAGACTTGGGACGTCGTTTTCTTCTTCTTGGGCTGACTGGCGACAAATTCACCAGAATGGGCGAATGTTGGTAGTTAGGAGTGCGGAGAGCAGACGGGAAAAATGTAATAATGTTGCAATGATCTCCTCGTTCTCTCTTTCTCTCTACACACAGTGCAGTCCACTGACCAATAAAAGGGCAGCTCAAGACTTACCACGACTAGCCTCCCGGGTATGCCGTCGCTTGTTCCGGCACTTTGTAGAAACACCTCGGTTACACCATTTTGCTAGCTGAGAAGGTGCGACTCAGCTCTACGATCCCACTACACGATAGCCATTTGTGGCATTGTATCTAATTTCTTCGTCTTGCTTTGATGTCAGAGCACCAATGGAAATGGCAAACGCACAACCCAACAAAGCAACTCCTTTTTTGGTCTCAGAAGTCACCACCTTCCAAAAGTGCACGGAAACTTTAACCTCTCGCTCACAATCCGACCAGACCGCGACTTATGTAATCCGGTTCTGGAGCGTTGCTCGCCGTGTGATGCTGCTGGTCAGCAACCTATGCCCTCTATTGCAGATGTCCGCAGGCGAATCTCAACCCGCTCAGTGTCGAGATGAATTCCGTATTCCACTGCTATGTTAAGTGGAATGCACATGCGGAAGTTTGTACCAAGTGCACCGAATCATCCGGTGCAGGCACGCACACAGCTGTCTAGTTTTTTTTTACTTTTGGCTGGAAATTTGTATTTTCCGCTTCTCCATTTTCTATGCGGACGGTTTGGTGTTCTGTTATTTTTAATCTAGAAAATGCAGCTTCAAACGTTCACAAACGGGCAGTGTGCGCGCGTGTTAACGTGCGCGTGGATTCTTTACGGTCTCCAACCAACGGTTAGCAGAGGGGGAGGGGGTGGTTTTTGGTTGCTGGGTTTAGTTTACAGAGAGCATAAATAAACGGCCGATCGGTTGCTCGATTCGCGCGCCTAACCCGGCAGGAGGCCCCAACCGCGGAACGGTGTTTGGATTCTGACGAGATTCTGCCGAGAAGTTCTCGTTACGAAGGGAATGGCGTGTGCAGAATAACCTCCTTTCTTTCGTTCTCCGTCTCCATCCGTCTCCTGGCTTGCCACCCTTGCGCGGTACGTAAGAATCGGGTTCCATTGCCTTCAACCCTCGCTTTCCTCGATACGATTATGGAAGATCAGAGATCAGGTTGAGGGTACGTACAAACGGGCGAACAAAACGGATGGGAAAAGCGTACAAACATGGAACCGGGTTCATTGACTCGGTACGGTGTGTGTGGTGAACACATTTGGCAACCATGATGCGATTTTATGCTTTCTCGTGAAAGTACGATAAAGCTAGATGGGGTTAGAAACTTTGAGGGTTTTTTTTAAATTATTTGTTTTATGCATGCTAACGATGTGGTCGAGGAAAGAGTTGATCAATATTTGGAGCTTATTTTATTCAGTTCTTCTTGAGTATGAAATATTTCAACAACATCATCAACCATTTCGACCAACCGACAAATTTATTGTAAAGTAGTGGACTCGAAACTTGCTTTAATGACGTCTATAATCAATCTTGTTTCTATTTACCCTCTGTTGCTATCGACAACGGTCAACCGACAACACGTCAAGTTATCACTCATTCCTTCTTCCTTCGTTATGCTAAAGCTTAGCAAACCTTAAGTCTAATTCCACTTAACCGGATTAAGCTTGCTCTAGCTTAGAATAAGCCGAAGGCATTACTCCTATGACGCAACTTGACGGGACTTGATGAATGGCAACACTTAAAACGCAGTTTCCTGCCTCAATCCAGACACTTCGGCCAGGACTCCGAAGCACACAGGATACTGATATCTGGGTGACAACAACCCAGTGTGCCGGCGGTTCGTCACCTAATCTAGGTAGAAGCAGTACTTCATAAGAAGAGGCGCAGAAAAAGTGGGTCACAAATGACGATTTGTCCATTCCCGCTGATTTATGGCTTCGCCAAAAACGTAACCCCATCGTTGCTAGTCACACAAATTCCGACATGACTGTTTTCGGGAATTGTACGATGGGAAGCTTTTTTTTGGGGAGGGGGGGGGAGGATTCAACAAAAACGTGACAAGAATGGAGGGCACGATGTCGCATTGCTGCTTGGTTGCCCCCCAAAAACCTGTGTGAGATTTCTGTCCTGCTAATGAATAAATACAACGGGTGCGTTTAATGTAAACTGCTGCTTAACAACGAAGGTAGATGGGATGAATGATTACTACAACAGACAACCGTCACACAAATGAGAGCTTTTGTTTTTTGGCGAGGTGATGAGTAGTACGTGAAACAATTCATGAAAAAGGGGTGCATCTGTGTGTTAACATAATGGAAAGATAATAGTATGTTCTACGGTCGTTAAGTGAAGGCTTTTGACAACAATGTCCATTAAGATTAAATGGAGGGTAGTTTGATAAGCTTTATTGCATTATTTTCGTGAGCAGGTTAATGGTGAGATATTTATTTCCCGTGGGAGAAGAAATGTTTTGTACTAGATTATTTGTATTATTCCACTGCCCTTAGGAACCCCCAATGACCATCTGCCTAATAGCAAACCAGTATGTTGGCATTATTTCAAAGGGCTGTCGTGAAGATGGTAAATATACATTATTATTTTTTTACATTTTTTCATGCCCAACAAGCTTTTGTTGGTTTTGAATTGTCGTGGTGAATGGATGACAATCTGTTAACTTTGGGTGAATTTATCACAATGTGTTTAAAAGGCAATACCTATCAGAGATTAAAACCCACAGGGCAACGATCATAGCCTTCTTTATGGCTCTACAACCTCGAGAGGTCTTGGCCTGCCATTTCTGGCTTCCGTGACTTGAATGTACGCGTACGGGGGTACGGCCCAAATGGGATTCGAACCTCGGTCCTGTCCGTTCGAAGACCCGCGCCGCAATCTCC